>PVJS01001716.1:42416-79260 GCA_004027185.1 Glis glis
AAGAAAGAAAGAAAGAAGAAAGAAAAAAGAAAGAAAGAAAGGGAAAGGGGAGGGGAGGGGAGGGGAGGAGAGGAGAGGAGAGGAGAGGAGAAGAGAGGAAAGGAAGAAGGAAGGAAGGAAGGAAGAAAGAAAGAAAGAAGAAAGAAAGAAAGAAAGAAAGAAAGAAAGAAGAAAGAAAGAAAGAAAGAAAGAACTAAAGAAAGAAAGAAAAGGAAGAAAGAAGGGAGGGAGGGAGAAAGGGAAGGGAGGGAGGGAGGGAGGGAGGGAGGGACCAGCATTTCTCCAATATCTCCTACATGCTAAACACATTTGTTTATTTAATACTTGTGGTGGCACCATGAATTAAATCTTATTTTCAGGAGAAAGGGAGGGAGGGAGGGAGGGAGAGAGAGAGAGAGAGCTGCAAGTGAACATTCCCAGAGTTCCACAGTTATGAAAGACCAAGCCTCGAGGTGAAGGGTAGAGATTTGAACCCAGTTCTTCCTTTTTGCATTACCAAGGTATCTTCCATTGCATTCAGTCACCTGATCCCCTCCAGGGATTTGTTCCAGAAAGGATAGAAACCTGGCAAGGCTGTGCATGCGCTTGTGCTTGATTTTCACTAGCTAAGACTTTTGCTTTCTGTTGTACAATCAGATAAATCACTCTGATTCTATATCTTTGTTCACCTCTAACATTTTCCATTCATTTTTGAAGCAACCTGCCTCTATAATGCTCAGAAATCATCAGAGATGCTAAATACGTTACTTAAGAGATGGACGTTTACTAGAAAATGAGTTTTTTTCATTACAGTCTTTGACAACGTTTCTTATAATTAATAGCAATGAGGTTCATGGCTTCAAGATAGCACACACCAATCCCCCAGGACAGGCATCTAGTTGACTTCAGCATCTGGCGGCTCTGATTTTTTCCAGAGTAAGAAAATCATGTTCAGTGATCACAGAAAACAATCTAACTGAGGGCAGTTGCATGTGAGGCCCTTGTAGATGTAGAAGTTTGCCAGGCTTGCAAATCTGAAAGGGTCCTCCCGCAGTCAGTTGCTTCACTTGAGTTCATCCCCACCATTAGGACGGTCCCCAAGCCAGTATACTAAATAGTAATTATCAATTCCAACCGATAAACCTTTATTGAGTGCTTATTTGTCCTGATGGGGAGAGAGGAAAGTTTGTGGTATAGCTGAGGAGTGTGAAGATGGGTGAGGTCGCATGGAAAAGACTTTTTATTCTGTGTGATCCCTAGAATCAATCGTGTGTATTGCTGAGACATAGAATACAAAAGGAAGAAATTTCAAGCAAAGTACTGAGTTCCCTGTCACTGTAAGTATGTAAGCTAATGTTACCATAGATACCTTAGCCATTAAAGGGATCAGAGAAGATTCTGATATTTTGTTGGAAGTTGATGACCTAGTATGGTGATAATGATTATATATAAGTAATATAATAATATTATTAACAACTGTCTTTTATTGAGTTCCTAATAATTGCCAGATATATGCTTTATATTATATATATGTGTGTTATTTTTGTAATCATAATAGATACATATTATTTTCCTTATGTTACAGAAAAGGAAACTTGGTCCACATCAATTTAGAAGTCGGTGGTGGAACCAGGATTTGAAAACAGATGCCTGGCTCCAAAGTCTTTACTATTTCTAGTGAAATCCTTTTCAGTCTGACTTGGAGATGCTGTAATTACCAAGCATGGGGCTTTCCTTCACTTCATTTTTTTTTTTTTTGGCACCAGGGATTGAGCCCAGGGGCATCTACCTCTGAGCTACACCCCCAGTCCTATTTATTATTCTTTATTTTGAAACAGGGTCTTGCTAAGTTGTGGACGGCCTCACTAAGTAGCTGAGGCTGGCTACGAACTTGCGATCCTCCTGTCTCAGCCTCCCAAGTACTGGGATTACAAGCGTGTGCCACCATACCCGTCTTCCTTCAGTTAAAATACGAGGTGAAGGTACTTATATGTGCAAACTGTCACACAATGGAAACAACGTATAACACAAAAACATTACTATCTTGTTGAAGAGATCTAAAACATGCAGATACAAAATAATAGAAAAGGTGTGTTTAATAATGAAAGATATGACCATAGAAGGTGTAACAGGGAATTGTTATCAACTAACAAACTGTATATTCATCAAGAATTTATTTATTTATTTATTTATTATTTATTTATTTATTCATTTATTTATTTACTTGCGGTACTGGGGATTGAACCCAGGGGCATTCTACCTCCGAGCTACACCCCCAGCCTACTTTTTTTTATTCTTTATTTTGAAACAGGGTCTCACTAAGTTGCGAAGGGCCTCACTAAGTAGCTGAGGCTGGTGGCAAACCTGCGACCCTCCTGTCTCAGCCTCCCAAGTACTGGGATTACAAGCGTGCGCCACCACACCCGGCTAAGAATTTATTTTAATATGGTCAAAATGTTCTTCAAACATCTTCCATGAACACGCTTCTGTCCTAGACACTGAAGGATACAGAAAACAAGGTCCTTAATATCAAAGGAACTCATTTACTAGATCACTCGTATGGCCTTGTATCTTAATTTGGTTTTATGAAATTTCTATTACTGTATCAGTACCTCACCCATAACCTGTCTTTATTTTTTATGATTGGTAACACACACACATTATAGAAAATTTGGAAAATCCAAAAGGTAGAAGAAAAAAAAATGCCAATGTCAGTACCTGCAGATACTCATTCCTAAACTGTCCTCTAGTTGTTTTTATGGGCTTTTGAGTCCTTGTGTCCCTACCACACACTACTGCATTATTACCTAACTTTCTTTCTGCATACAGCAAGCTTATCCAACCTGGCTGCGAGCTACTAGAAGGCAGAAATTAGGCAACACACTTCTCCGGAGCCCCCTTGAACACTGATAAACAAGCCTTGCACAATGCTCTAAGTGTGTAGACGCTGGGATAACAAATGACCTAACTGCTGACTCATTTATCAATCAATAAACCAGTAAACATAAAACAAGCTTCCTGCTCTCCAGGCATTTGCCATCTGTTTTGAAGGTCAAGTCCAACACAATGTATAGTGAAATGCTAAATGTGTAGTTATAGGACACTCCTTAGAAAGAAGTGGTATGGTGCCAAGGAAAGATGGCCTGGGACATACCTGAAGGGCATGCCCAGAGAATCTGAGATTGCTTTTTTCTAACCATCCAGCACGACCCCCAGTAGAATAGGTCGGTCCATCTCAAACCAGTTCCCATTCTTCTACCCGGTGCCGGGCGGTCTCTCCATCAGCCGTCTCAGAGGACCCACTGTATTCTATACAAGCAAAAGAAACCAGAGAGCCGCTCTCTTTGCAGCAGGAATTGCCCAGCTAGTGTTTCCTCTCAGCTCTGGGACAAGGAGGGAATTCTAGACTACAGAGCCATAATGTGGGTATCTTTCTCCAGTGGTAAACTTACTAGAAAAGGGTTTTTTAAACTTCTCATAGTTCTCTCTCTCTCTCTTAGGCGAAGTGCGCTGGGGTGGAAGTATTGAAACAGTACTCTTTGCTGCCCGGTTATCTGATCACCGTGGTCTCAGGGCCCCCATTGTACAACTTGCGGTAACGCATATTGGAGCTGGGTGACTTGCCCCAGCTCCGATGGGCAGCACGTGAGGGGCACACGGGGACTGGGGACCTCTCAAATGGCCTGCATTCAATTAACAGTCCACAGCCAATCAATAGGGCCATCGCAATCAGATGGCTGTAAGCAGGGCTGGATTTGAAGGATTTTCAAGTAATGACATTAGAGCATTACCCTGAGCGTAAAGAAAGGCACAACATCAAGCCCCATCTGGCTCTCAGGCTAAGGTGGCAGCAGCTCGTCTGGCAGGGCATCCGCCCCTTCGACAAAATGAAAATCCCCTTCTTAGTCATCACTAAGGCTCCAATTTTATTTCTCATTATTAAACCATGAAGTTGTCCAAAACATTTAAATTGAGCAAAATGAAGAGATTTATGGGCAAATTGAAACCTAGGTTAAAAAAAAAGTACACATCTAATCTTCCACATAATAACTAAATTACTGCCCGATGGAGGAACCAAATCTCAGAGTTAGCTCAAAAAATATTCTTTCTTATTTTTCACAGAGTCAGCTCTTTAAAATTGAGGGTTTTTTTTAGTTGATAATTTCATGCTGGGTAATACCCACACAATTTGAGAAATGTTGGAAGAAGACTTCAGTGGTATTTTAGTCTCTGTGCAGAACTAGAGAAATATGTCACATTGGTAGCCCTAAGCAGCCGAGGAAGAACACTGTGGTAACAGCAGCTGAGCCATTCCTGACCCCTGTCCTGAAGACGGAACCCTGCCAGGGACCAGCAGAGGTCAGAGATTAAACTCCTCCCATCTTCTCTTTCCCACTGAGACTGTCTTGCCAGAGGGAAGGAGGTTTCCAGCCAGCCGTGTGGCCACTGGTAAAGATAGGGCTGAGACCCCATTCAAATTCCTTATGGGAGGTCACCTTCTTCCTACAGGAGAGTACTGGTGCCCAGGCAGATTTGAAATGGAAACCAAGAGATGAAAGGTTTCACAGTCAGCCACTCAAGCCACCAACTGTTGAAAGCATCTTAATTTAAGACCAAAGAGTAGCGAGAATACCCATAATCCTGTCTCTTCTAGTTATGAGGAGAAGCAGTTGCCTAAGGGGAGCTGAGGACATCACTTATTCCTGGGAGGTTTTCAGAGAAACATCTACCCACTTCAAATTGAACACCCATGCTTTCCCTAAAGGTAAATGGGATGATCCAGAGGTTAGTTTTAATTACTGTAAGATCCCCCAGACGCTGTATCTATCTTTCTAATACACCTGTGGTACCTGCAGTTATCATCAACATTAATCGCCTTGGGTTAAGGAAATATAATCCCAAGTTCATCATTGGAAGTGAGTTGTTACCTAGTAGCAGAGATAAGGCTGGGAATTTGGCAAGAGAGAGGTCAACTTCGAGGTCACACAGGGCCAGGAGCCAGGAGACCTGCCCAGGATGACCCGGTCCACAGCTGGGAGTCGTGGAGTCAGTCACTGGGTACTGCGCAGAACAGGCCCCTGAGACAGTTGGGAAAGGAGTGGGAAGGAAAGCATCTGTGTCAGACAGCGTTTCATCGCCGAAAGATTCGACTCCCAGTTTCAAAGGTTTCCATCCATCGCTGGCTCCATTGCAGAAGAATCATGGCAGAGGGTGGGGTAGAGGAAAGCGGCTCGCCTTGGGACAGCCAGGAAGCAGAGAGCGAGGAAGGGCTGAGGATAAGATACCCTTCCAGGGCACGCCCCCAGTGACCTACTTCCTCCCACGAGGCCCACCTCCTAGCTTCCACCACCTCCCAATAATGCCACCAAATGATGAATCTACCGATGGATTAATCCATTCATGAGGTCAGAACCCTCGTGACCCAATCGCTTGTCAAAGGCCCCGCCTCTGGACATGGCTGCACTGGGCACCAGGTAATCAACACACAGGCCTTTGGGGACATCCCAGATCCAAATTTTAACAGGAACTGGCATTCCTGTCAGGTCTAGTGTGTGCCAAGCATATACGAGGTACTGTTGCCTAAGTTTTCATATTTAATACTCGTGATTAACTCTCTAAGGCAGCCTTATTACCCTTGCTTTAGAGCTGAAGAATTGGAGGCTCAGAGGGTTTAAATAACATGCCCACGTTCTCCCGGCATGCATCTGAGCTCACGTTTGCCAGGCCTCGGAGGTCCTGCTCTTCCTGTGACACTGTGCTCGCTTCCTAGGAATGAAGGGATAAAGTGCTGACCTTACAGTCAGGTCGGCCAGGATTGGCTATCGTGGCCTACGCAGGCAAGAGTAGTTGTAAGAAACCGAAGTCTCCTTTAATAAAATCTTCCAAGACTGGAATGGGGTTGCCATAGTTTGGATCCAGAATGTTCCCCGAAAGCCCATGTGTTAAAGGCTTGAACCCCAGCTTGGTGCTATTAAGAGGTGGTGATATTTTTTTTTTTTTGCGGTACTGAGCATTGAACCCAGGGGCGTTCTACCTCTGAGCTACACCCCCAGCCCTATTTTTTATTCTTTATTTTGCAACAGGGTCTCACTAAGTTGTGGAGAGCCTAAGTGCGCCACCACGCCCGGCTCAAGAGGCGGTGCTACCTTTAAGAGGTGGGGCCTAGAGAGAGGTCTTGGGTCGTCAGGTGTGTGCCTTTACAGGGGAGAGTGGGAACCCAGCCCACTCCTCTCTCTCTTTTCACCTCCCCGCTGCCGTGAAGTGCTGCCTCACTTCATGTCCCAAAGCAACAGGGCTACTCGATCGTGGACTGGAACCTCCAAAGCTGTGAGTCGAAATACGTCTTTCCTCTTTTTAAGCTGACTTATCTCAGGACTTCGTTACAGTAAAAGAAAGCAGACTAACACAGAGGTAGAATCTCTACATGAGAGCAGGAGGCTGCGTTTGATAACTGGGTTTCCGCCTTCCCGAGACCCATCTTCCCCATTGCTGCCATCTTTGTATCTGGGACCACTTCTGCTCTTTCACAAATCAGACTCAAGTCAACCTAAGACTCCTTCTTTTTTTTTTTTTTTTTGCGGTACCGGGGATTGAACGCAGGGACGTTCTACCTCCGCGCTATGCCCCCGGCCCTATTTTCTATACTTTATTTTTGAAACCGGGTCTCACGAAGTTGCGGAGGGCCTCACTAAGTAGAGAGAGAGAGACAGACAGAGAGAGAGAGAGAGAGAGAGAGCTGAGGCTGGCCGCGAACCCGGATCCTCTGGTCTCCGCCTCCCAAAGTACTGGGATTACAAGCGTGCGCCACCACGCCCGGCCTAAGACTCCTTCTTTAATTCCCTATGACAGAGCTGCAGTAAGGCCAAACACAGAAATACAGCTTCGCTAAAAGGCTCAGAGATAACAAAAAGGAAAATGAACACAGATGAAAAGGTAACTAGTTAATTGGGCTCAGGAGTTGCTGCTGCTCCTCAGAGCATGGTCCATCCTCACAGGGGGCCCCTACCTATCTTCCAACCTACCTCCATGTGGCAGAGGCCGAATCCCCACCCAAGCAGCTGGGAACATTGTGAATCATGTCTGTGTTGACTGCCTAAAACCAGCTTTCAGATTCCTAGGCCAATGCCTTCCCTGGGGGCATGGGGACCAGGCTTGGCATTTCTTTTGGGACAGCACCAAATTCATAACCCAATATGAATAGAGAAAGGTAAGTAGCACAGGAAAAAGGGAAGAGATTTAACCATCTGTCAAAATATGAATGCCTATAACTCATTTTTATTTTAAATACGAGTGCTCAAAGTACTAGTAATAGGCTGGTTTCCCTTCCCATGGTCATCGGGACCTCACTGAATACCTACTTCTCTGCATGACCATTCATTTAGAAGAGAACTATGCCGGGCGTGGTGGCGCACACTTATAATACCAGTACTTGGGAGGCTGAGACCGGAGGATCCGGGTTCGCAGCCAGCCTCAGCTACTTAGTGAGGCCCTCTGCAACTTAGTGAGACCCTGTTTCAAAATAAAGAATAAAAAATAGGTCTGGGGGTGTAGCTTGGAGGTAGAATGCCCCTGGGTTCAATCTCCATATCCGAAAAAAAAAAAAGAGAGAGAGCTATGTGTTCACATAGTTACGAAGCCACCTTTTTTCCCCCAAACACTTGAAGACCTTCAAAACCACAATGAAAAAAGTTTCAGACCCATCAGGTAGGCTTAATAAAATACATAACTCTGATAGTATCAAGAACCGATAAGGAAGTGGGGTATAGGAAATCCTCATACATCCATTGCTGTTAAGAGTATAAACTAGAGAACAATTTTATCGTCTCTAGTAAAGGTAAGGATGAGGAATACTCTATGAACATCAATTGCCTATCTTGGCATATACTCTAGAAAAATTCTTGCAACTTTTGACAAGTAGACATGAAGAAGAATAGGCACTAAAGTAGTCTGTGACAGCAAAGCAAACAAAATCAGATCAAAACGAAACAAAAACGCCCTGGAAACGGTTTATAGGTACACCAGGAAAGGATGAAAACGCTATGATTTAAGCCATACCATGCAACAGTTTGCAGTGGTGAAAGGAAATGAGCGAGCTCTACATAGTTCCGTGTGGATAAGTCTTTACAACGAAAGATTGAGTGAAAGCACCAGCCACACAGGGAACGAAGCTGTGGCTCAGGTGTTCTTAGTTACATGAGCAAGGCCTCAGGTAAGTATTTTTAGAGGTTGAACTACTGACCTTCAGCCAGCAAAGGCGCTTTTCCCTAGGGGGTCCCCTGGTTTGGGAGCATCTGTAACACAGGGAGAGGGCCACTGGGCTTCTGTGACCCGGATTAGGTGTGTGCTGATGAGCTGGGACAGATACAAGCAGAAAAGCAAGCCCCAAAGCAGCTCCCTGTCACAAATGCGTGCAAGAGGCAGTGGCCTGGTGAAAGGAGTGCAGAAAAGTGCCTTTTAATGAGAATGTGTGAACCAACAGAAATCTGGACTCGACTATTCAGGAACCCAGACTGCACTGCTGCTACCAACAGAGTGAAGCACTGGGAAGTCTTTTGCTTTTTTTTTTCTCTACTGGAATATTAAATCTACTCGAAGGATCAACAGAGCAATTTTTATTTCTAAATGGTTTTTAGTCCTCTGTGGCATTTGGAAGGAAGTAAAACAAAATAGGAAGGGATTGCAAGATATTTTGTGGGGGGAACCCCTCCTAATCAAATTGTAGAAATATAGAGGCGGCATGGTCCGATGGGAAGTCGGAACTGAGTCAAAGTCTGGCTCTTCCGCTTTGGAACTGGTGGTGCTTTGGGCAATTCACTTAATGGTTATGATCTCCAATTCCTTCCTTCCTTCCTTCCTTCCTTCCTTCCTTCCTTCCTTCCTTCCTCCTTCCTCCTTCCTTCCTTCCTACCTTCCTACCTTCCTTCTTTCCTTCTTTCCTTCCTTCCTTCCCTTCCTTCCTTCCTTCCTTCCTTTCTCTCTCTCTCTCTGTCTGTCTCTCTGTCTCTGTCTCTCTGTCTCTGTCTCTGTCTCTCTCTCTTTCTCTTATAAAATAGAACCTCTTGCAGTGTTTCTGGGAGAGTCCCAGAAGTAGCACATGTAAAGTAGACATATACGGGGCTGAATAAATGAGGGTTTAAGCAACGGGAGAGATGATGGTGATGATGGTGATGATGGCCATCTTTTCCAGATTGCTGCTCCTCTCTGCTATCTGCTACATCCCCCTTCTAATCTTTATGATGCTGGCGGAAGAGGGACAGGTAACTTTCCAAGCTGATCAAAAGTTATCTGTAAAGCAGTTAGTGGCAAAATGTCAGTTTGTGCACTCAGATCATAACTAGCCAGGCTATTTTATTCATACAATGTTTTCTCACTTCAACCTACTTTATTGTTTGTGCATTATTGATTTGCCGAGAGCTGGTTATGTGGATTACGTTACACCAGACCCGTGCAGAATTATTCTTATGGAATTACCTTTGGATGAGCTGCTGTTTGCCGAGGGGGAGCCCAGCGGCACTCACTGGCTGTATGATAAAGAAAATTTTTGAGTTTGAGGCTTACTGCATCATACAGCATCCACCATCAGTCCTCCAGGGAAAACCCTATCTCTGATCTTGGTGACCAAAATAGCTAAAAGACCCTTAAGCAATTTGTTCTATCCAATAGAGTCTGTGAACTGATGAGATTCTTTTCCTTTTTTTTTTTTTTCGGTACCAGGGATTGAACCCAGGGGCATTTTACCTCTGAGCTACACCCCCAGCCCTATTTTTTTTAATCCTTTATTTTGAAACTGGGTCTCACAAAGTTGCGGAGGGCCTCACTAAGTAGCTGAGGCTGGCCACGAACCCGAATCCTCCGGTCTCCACCTCCCAAGTACTGGGATTACAAGCGTGCGCCACCATGCCCAGCTGTTTTCCTTTTTGAATCAATATCTGCGGAGCTAAATTTGAGTGCCATCTGAAAAATGTATAGATCATCACTGTGGGCATTTCTAAACTCTCATTCCAGAATTATATCCCAGCTCTTGTATTTTTCTCTTCCTTTCACCCTACTTTTGGATAGAAAAATGCACATGCATAGATTAATATACCCATGTCTACAATGTAGTGCTCTGTGCTATAAAAGATTATGCAGAACTGTCACTGGGGTGTTCTCAAAAAAGATTAATAAAGAGTAGGCTATGGTAAACTTTTGTTTCTCCCATACAAACTTCACATACGCATGTTTAAATGTAGCTCTTAAGAAGGCAGTGAAGTTGATAACTCCCATCTAGAGCTAAAATAAGTGTTTTTCCCAACACATCATTTATTATAATATTGTTGCACCTCAGGAACTGAGGTATGAAAATACTGCTCAAGACGTGCTGGGGGGAAACTCTGGAAAATAAGCTTTCTCAAAGAAAAACAGTTGAGGAAAGCAATTTTGTGCTCCATTTGCCTGGTGGGATACTATCTGGGGCCAGGCAGCACTGTTTATGTGTAAGCAAAAGCCTATTCTGTATGTTGAAAGAAAGGCAAAAGCGACTCCAGTCTGAGACTTTAAGCAGTAGTACTCAGCAGGTAATTTATGGAGCAAAAAGCCAAGCACTGGCACTTTTTGGTCATTGTCATCATTATGCATGAGGGGCCACCATTATACTTTTGGCCTTTCTTTGGCTCTGTGGTGTGTCTGTTTTTTTTTTAATTACATATATTAAGCCCTACCATGGGTTTAAAAATACATCTTTACACACTGAAAACACATACCTTGTCCCTGACTGAGAAGAGGGAACATCGTTCAGCATTTTAACCAAGAGGGAGGTGACGGGTCTCATTTTCAGTCATTCTTTAGCATCTATGGGGGATCGGTTCTAGGACCCCTCATTATTCTTATTTATATAAGGGATATATGCTCTTATAAGTGGCAAAATATTTGCATATAACCTCTGCCCATTTCCCCACATGCCTTAAATCACCTCTAGATTACTTATAATACCTAATACAATGTCCATGCTATGTAAATCATTGTTACACTGTATTGTTTAAGGAATAATGACCCAAAAAAGTCTGTTGCACATGTTCAGAACAGACACAAGGAAAAAATTGGAGTGACGTGGAGTCCACAGGTGCCAAGGGCCAGCTCTACCCGTCCTTAGGAAGACACACTGACACCCCCTCCCCAGGGGCTGAGCGGCTGTAATTCTCTTGTTTTGCTTGGTTTGCTATTTTGCAATTCTTTTGGGGCCAAATCCTGGTGAGATGCTGTGGAGATGGATGTGAGTTCATGAGGAGAGAGTGTTAATTTTTTAGTCTGAAAGAAAGGCAAAGAAGTCAGGTGCGATGGTGCATGCCTGTAATCCCAGTACTTGAGAGGCTGAGACAGTAGGATGGCAGGTTTGAGGCCAGCCTCAGAAAGTTAATGAGACCCTCTGCAACTTAGTGACGCCCTGTTTCAAAATAAAAACTAAAATAAATATGGCTGAGAGTGTAGCTCAGAGGTAGAACAGCCCTGGGTTCAATCCCTTGCACAAAAGAAAAAAAAAGAAGGCAAGGAAAGATCTCTTCTTTCTACTTTCTTCTTCAAAATGCTGAATTGCATTTGCACAATTGATGAAGAAAAGGGAGGGGGCATGAGCTTGTGAAGGAGAGATCTATAGAGAAGTTTCTCAGGAGTTTGTAGGAACAGAACTAGCTGCTATCACACAAGGGGCAGAAGTCCTCATTTTCCCCTGCAATAGATCATACATGTGCCCTGAGCCTTCTTCCCTCCAGGACACATTGCCCTGGGGAGGGTCATATGCCTGGAAGACACTGACTCTGGAGTCCAGTTCCCGGATCAAGTCCCAACTCTGTCACTTTATATTGTGTGCTTTCAACCAATGGCTGCACCCCCCGCCACAAAGCCTCCTTTTCCTCCACTATATCATGGGAGTGATAATACAAGTACCTGGCTTATAGGGCAACTGTAAGGACTGAATCAGACAGTCTCCTTGACGCATGCCGTATGTTACCTGGGCATATTAAACACCAAATGACATCAGCCATCAGTATTTACAGGGTCAAAATCATCTTAAGGACAGTTGTTCCACAAACATCTTTATCAGAAAGACCCCTTTCTAATAAAAAAAAAATTCTTCATGCTCTAAAATAATAGAGTCACTATTAAACATTTAGTATCAAATGATGAAAAACTAGTAATTTTTCAATACAGGTATTGGCATGTTTCTTAAAGTAGCAGGTGTATACTTGATAACTATTGTATGTTCAGGGTGTGGTGTGCCTGGGGGTTTCCAGACCCCTCATGAATAACTCTCCAGGACCACTGAATCCAAGCCCATGCTAAGGACACATCGCCTCCCTCCCCGCTAAGGACACAAAACACATCCTCTGTGTTTTGTGGAACAGGAGTTCAGTGGCATGTTGTGTTGCTCAGATTTCTATTACTGTGAGAAGATACCTGAGATAATCACCTTCTATAATCACCTTATAAAGATAGGTTTGCTTGGCTCTGTTTTGGAAGTTCTAGTCCATGGATAACTGGATGCCTTGCTTTGGGCCTGTGGTGACACAGCACCTCACAGCAGGAGTATGTGGCCTGGGTGTGAAAAGAAAGGAGAGACCAGGGTCCCATAATCCCCTGTGAGGGCTCACTCCAAGTGACCTAAAACCTCCCACTGGGCCCCGCCTCTTAAAGGTCCCACCACCTCCCACTAGCATCATGAGTTGGGGGCCAAGCCTTTAACACAGGGGATGCCAGGGGCCATTCCAAATCCAAACTCTAGCACATGTAACAAAGTGTCCATGACAGAGGGCAGAGGGTTCCAAGGCCAAACGTGTTCGGAACATGAGGCATGAAATAAACTTAAACCATTTTTTTCTTTTGCAGAACTTCGTAGAGAATTTATATTGCAAATGTATACAGTGACTCATGAGGATGAAATAAGATGGGGCTTTTCCTAGACTAGACATTTTTGATAAGACCTGTGGTGTGTGTGTGTGTGCGTGTGTGCGTGTGTGTGTGTGTGTGTGTGTGTGTGTGTGTGTGTGTGTCTGTGTGTGTGTGTGTGTGTAAAGCACCTGTAGCAACCTGGGAGCATGAAGTTTGGGAACACACCTGTACTGGACCTCCTTTGCACACATGGCCAGTGGTTTATAAAGCATCTCTGCTTTACTCCTGGTGTTTGGCCCACTGCTGATGACCACGATGCTCCCTGCCCAGGCTGCCCCAGAGAGGTCCCTCTTAAAATGCTAGGCTCCCTCTGCTAGGCTCCCCAGAGCAATGCCTCACTCTGAGTTTATGAACTCTCGTGTGAAGAGAGCTGGAGAAAGTTCCCAAGGTTCCCTAGAGGTCTCTGATCCTTATCCTGCACGAGCATTCATCCCCACACACCACCCTATGGGGACTCGAGAGAATCTGGGCCCTTTGACTCCTGTCTGTCCTGGGTGAACCCCCTATCTATCCCAGAAGCTGGGAAAAGCTTTCCCCACTCATTTTCAGCTTGCTTTAATCCCAGTGTTTTCTCACTGTACTGGCAACAAGAATGCCAACTTCTTATTTCATAAGACTCCCAGCTTCTGCCCCAGAGTTTCTCAAGTAGGCAAACATTAATCTTTTTTTTTTGTATTTGTTTGTTCGTTAAACATGTATTTATAGAGTGCCTCTCTGAGCTGGGAATCTAGAGATAAAGACCAGTGTATTTTGGAGGTAGACAGCATTAGTTCAACAATGAATTCCACATTACTGGCTTTAGTAAGCAGAGTGGAAAGTGATACTGTTTACTAATACAGGGAAGACAGACAGACTGGGAAAGAGGAGAAGGAGGGGACAGAGAGCGCTCTTTGGTACATATTAAATTTGAGATGTATATGGTCTCTCTGAATGGAAATATTAAATAGCCAGTTGGAAATGCAAATCTGGGGCTCAGAAGAAATGGAATTCATCCGTGTGAAGATGATTTGAGTTCATAGCAATAGATGGCATGTTCAAGAGAGGGCTAAAGAAAGAAGAAAGAAGATGCCTTAGAACTGGACACTAAGCAACTCTCGCATGAGGGGGAGGTCAGAGGAGGGTGAGCTGGGCAAGCAGACTAAGAAGGAGAAGCCGGTGTGCACAAGGACAACCAGAAACCAGAGATGCTCTGCAGGCCTAAACGAAGGGGTGGCTATGTCAGTCAGCTTTCCATCACTGTAACAAATGCCTGAGATAATCAACTTATAGAGAGAAAAGGTTTGTTTTGGCTCATGGGTTTTGAGGTTGCAGTCCATGATCAACTGGCTCTGTTGCTTATGGGCCTGTTGGCAAGGCGGCACATCATGGGGGGACATGTAGCAAAGCAAAATCACCCACCTCATGGCCAGAAAGAGAGAAAGAGGAAGATACGGGGCCCCACAATCCCCTTCCAGGGCATGCCTGCAATGACCTGAAGGCCTCCAACTAGGCCCCGCCTTGCAAAGTTCTCCGGCCTCCCAATAACACTGAGCTGGACTTTTGGGGGACAGTTCCGATTCAGACTGCAGCAGGGGTGGAGTGAAGCAAAAGCAACTGTTAATTTAAAGTAGAAACAGAGAAATAGCCATTGGCGATCCTCACAGAATAGTTTTGTGAAGAGCAGTAGAGAATCCAGATGGGAGTAAACTGAAGAGTGGACCGTGAGAGAAGCAGCAAAGAGAGAGTGCAGTGGCTGTTTTAATGAGAGTTTGCTCCGAAGAGGGCAGAAAAAATAGGGCAGTGGGCAAGGGGTGCAGAACATGAAGCCAGGAAGAAGGGAAATCACAGACTATGTTTATGTTCTGATTGGAATGACCTAGTGGAAGGGAAGAGATTGGCAAAGTATGAAAAGAAGGGAAATGGAAGGGTGGGAGACCCGGAGTGGGCAGGAGAAGAAAAGGAAAGTTGGAATAGACATGGCGGGCCTGGATGGGTGGAGGGACACATCCTCCGTCTTAGCAGGAGAAATGGGATCCGGTGCGAGACTCTTAGGGAAGGAGTAAAACTCCTTATCATTCCTCTAAGTCAGCTCAGCAGGAAGGAAGATGAGGGATATTAGAAGTATGAGGAGAAAGAAAGCCATCTTAAGGAATGTGGCACCTAAGAAGAACTCAGTACCAAGGGTGAGCAGTCCCAGTGAGGTTGAGGGGTGTCCAGCTGGCTCACATCTGAAATTCTCGCTAGCAGCACTCAGCAACTCTGAACAGGTGTGGGCAGGTTTGTCCTGGGGTTTGCCATGCAAGATGGACAGAGAAAAAAGAAGACACTCTCATGGGCAATATTCCCAAGACAGTATATCGATGAGCCACGGAATCAAAATTATACAGCACCCGCTACAGTGGCCAGTAATCAGTGGACAGCAATGACTAAAGAGCCCTGCATATCTCCCTTCAGCTGTCTCCCACAATTCACTTACATGTCATCAATAGAGTTGAAAAAATAGAGCTCTTGTGAGAGGAGAATGTGATTGGACAGGGACTAAATTCTTGAGTCTTGCCCTGCTATGGCTATATGACCAATTTTTCACTTACCCTTTCCCATTATGATAGTTGATGTACATATATATCAAATACATAAACACATATGCAAACATCTATACATCTACACACAAGAGACAAGAGCATTCTTTACCTCTGTGAGGACTTTGCCTTAAATCTTTTCCTTGAGAACCATGGGGTCTTGTGTGGGTCATATATGCAATGAATTACTTGTCAAAAACTAATAGCAGAATGTGAAAAATACTTAGGAGAATAATGGAAGGAGCGATTTAATTTTATCTGGTGGTAGGGATGTCTTCACAGAGAAACTGCCATATAATCTCAGACAAAAGGTTTCAATTAAGCCTTGATGTTCAATAGAAACTCACTTAAGAGAGTAGAAACAACTTATGATAATAGCTAATATGTATTGTTTACAATGTGCCAGGCACTAAGCACTTTACAAGCGTTAGCTGCTAAATAGGGCTATGCATAGGCCCTATTTTTATACCCCCTTTTCTGGCGAGGATTAGAGAGTTGATTACTCTGCCATTGGGTGGCCCATATGGAACTTGAGCTAGGTCTCCCTGATGTAGAAGCCCAGGAAGAGGGACTAAAATGGGCAGAGACCCTGTAAATGTGAAAATGCATGAGATGCCCCTGTAAGGAGAGCAAACTGGGTTGGGGAGGGAGGGCAGCCAGGGGTGGGGTTACAGGGAACAAGGGATGACAAGCCCGGCCAGCCAGTGGTGTTTAGATTCCAGTTTTCAACTATGAGTGGGCTCAGTTATTAGTTGCTATGTAACATGCTACCCTGAACTTGGTTCGCTTAACACAACCATTTTTTCTATGTTCATGGATATGGTGGGTCAGGAATTCAGAGAAGACACATTGGTGTGTCTTGTTTCTGCTCCATAATGTCTGGGGGCTCTGCTGAAAATATCCAAAGGCCGGGAGTGACTCGGGGGCTGAAATATACAAGGGCTCGCTCACTCATAGGTCTGGTTGTTCATGTTAGCTATGGGCTGAGCCCTTAGCCTGGGCTGTGGGTCCGGATTGTTGGCACGCCTTCACATGACCTCTGTGGCTCTCTAGGTTGAGGAATCTTAGCAGCACAGTGGCTAAGTCCTAAGGAGAAGTGCATGGGTTCTCAGGAAAAGTGCTTCATGAGAATAAGGCAGCAATATGTGGCACTTTGCTTCGCGGATTAATGGCAGTTGCAAAGGCCCACCTAGGTTCAAGAGGGAGAACAGAGATCCCACCATTTAATGGAAGGAGCATCAAAAAAATTATGGACATCTTCTAAAACTACCATGGAGTCAATAAATCAGATCATTGAATTAGGGACAGTCTTTAATGCAATGGGAAGCTGGTTTACCAGCAACGAGGGGATGTCTATGGTTATCGCAACTTTCCCATGCGAAATGTATGGAGTAGTACTACTTGCTCTTGCTGAGTCCCTCCTGAGCCTTTCTTCCTCTCATTCCCTTTCCCCTTTCAGCAGTCTACCTTACTCCCCTCACTCCTAACTTCATGTGAGAAGAGCCAAGTTGAAAGGAGCCATATTGGAGTCCCTTCAAAATATTTAGAGAAAAAGAGCTCTAAAATTCTAACAAATAAGTAATGAGATAATATGTAACAGGAGAATTTTACCTCAGAGAGGATTACTTCCTAGTTCCTCGGTAGCTGGCTGGATCTTCTAGATTAACATCATGCACAATATTTTTAATTGCACTCAGTGTTATTTTTTAATTGGTGTGCAATTTTTTTTAAATGACATATTCGTAGAGTTCAATAGAACCTACTGAGGTAGGTGAACACCAAAACCTTCCCAGACAGATGGCTACCTAGGAGCAATATTTAATCTTAAGGGCAAGCCAGGCTTACCTATGACAAGTTCCTGGCTTTGAAGCAATGCTTGCTGTGACAGTTTTGCTGAGCTTAAATGTTTGCAGTGAGTGGAGAACAGGCTGGCCAAACAGCTGCATTATTGTGAGCCATCCTTCAGAACATGTCTATGAACACTTGCTGAGGTGTTTCCATGCATCCTCAATTGGGCCTACAAATAGTTCTTCAAAGTATAACTCCAGAATACAATCATTAGTTCAATTGTATTCCAAGATCATTCATTTATTTATTCAACTTTTTTTATCTTCTCACCACCTATTATAGCCAAGTCTTGAGCTGCTCATCGAATGTTATCATCAAACTACATGTCTAGACATATAATTTTTTGGGTGGTGCTGGGATTCGAACACAGGGCCTCACACTTGCTAGGTGAGTGCTCTACCACTGAGCTACATCCCTAGCCTACAAGTATATACTTTTAAAAGAGATTATGTGTGCGTGCGTGTGCATGTGTGTGTGTGCGTGTGTGTGTGTGTGTGTGTGTGTGTGCGTGTGTGTGTGTGTGTTACTGGGGATTGAAACCAGGGATACATCTGAGCTACACCTCCAGCCCTTTTTATTTATTTTTTGTTTGTTTGTTTGTTTGTTTTGAAACAGGGTTTCTCCATGTTGCTGAGAGCCTCGCTAAGTTTCTGAGGCTGGCCTGGAACCTGCAGTCCTCCTGTCTCGGCTTCCTAAATACTGGGATTACAGGTGTGTGCCACCATACCTGATTTTAATATCCCCTCTCTTTTTATTGTGGTGCTGGGGATTGAACCCAGAGGCATCCTACCTCCAAGATCTCCTTTTAAATGATTAATTCTTACTTTACCAAAGAAACATACCTGAAGTTCATAGAAAATATATCTTTAGAAGCTAAGTAAGCACATGAAAAGATAAGAACAATGTTCATGTAGCAACTGCTATTATTAAGCCCTAAATACTCACTAAAATTCTCTCACATTACCTATGTGCATTCTCAGTATGTTTCTCGAGTGGGGTCAGGGGTCAGTAAAAAATCCAAAAAGGAAGGAGGGTAGAAATGAACTGGCAACTTCTATTTCTAGCACGTCGAACTAGAGAATATCAACTAAGTCTCCCTTTGAACATAACTGAAAAAACTGTATGAATATTTTTTAAATGTGCTGGTAAGCATCAGATAACTAACAAGGCAACGAAAGGAGCCAGAGTCCATGGGGAGATGGAACCCCAGAGAGGTAGCGCTGTTTCCCCCTGGTTTCTGCCAACTGGGGGGATAATTGAGAGGCTTGTAGGCTGAGTGGTGCTTTTGACATCCCCATAGGGCTAGGAAGACAAAACTGGAGGAAAAACTTGCCCTTGGCCTGACAACCAATTAAAAAAAAACTTGCCCTTGGCCTGACAACCAATTAAAACTGTGTTGTTTAATTGATACATATAGTCATAATGACATTCCCGTCAACGAGAGGCACATACACAATGGTGGTCATGTAGAATTATAAAGGACCTGAAAATTTTCTATTACTTAGTGACATCATCGCCATCCTAACATTGAAACATGATACATTACTCACGTGTTGTGGTGATGCTGGTGTGAGCAGACCTACTGTGCTGCCAGGGACACAAAAGTGCAGCAATACAAATATATACAGTACATAATGCTTGAGAATGAGAATAAATGTTTATGTGGCTGATGTATGATTCACTATACTATGCCTGTTATTGTTATTTAGAGAGTACTTCTCTCTATAAAAAATTAACTGGCCGGGCGTGGTGGCGCACGCTTGTAATACCAGTACTTTGGGAGGCGGAGACCAGAGGATCCGGGTTTGCAGCCAGCCTCAGCTCTCTCTCTCTCTCTCTCTCTCTCTCTCTCTCTCTCTACCTAGTGAGGCCCTCCACAACTTCGTGAGACCTGGTTTCAAAATAAAGTATAAAAAATAGGGCCAGGGGTGTAGCGCGGAGGTAGAACGCCCCTGCGTTCCATCCCCGGTACCGCAAAAAAAAAAAAATTAACTGTAAAACAATATGTTGTGTTATACCAGCAGCAGCTGCGTCCCACATCTCTTGATTGTATCAAGTGACTGACCTATACCATCTACGTCTGTGTAAAAACACTGATGTTTGTGCAATGACAGAGACACCTAAAGATGCATTTCTCAGAACATATCCCACCATTAAGCAACACACATTAAGTACACATTAAGTGTACTCCAATCCTTTGCAAACTCTTTCAAGAAAATGAAGAGGATGGAACTCATTCTATGAAACCAGCATTATGTTGATAGCAGACAAGGATTCTACCAAAAGGTACAGACCAACATCCCTCTATGCAAAAATCCTCAACACTAGAACACTAGTAAATCTAATTCTATAGCATATTATGAGGATTATATATCATGATTAAGTGGGATTCTCCCAGAATGCAAGAATATCTTAAGATATGAAAATGAATTGGTGTAATTATACCAAATGAACAAAGTGAAGGGAAAAAAAGCCACATGATCATCAATTGATATAGGAGAAGAATTTGACCAAATTCAACATTCTTCCATGATAAACATTCAACAAACTCCTTCAACATAGCTAATTCAACACAATGAAGGCCACATAGGGAAAGCCCACAGGTAACATCATATTCAATGATGAAAGATTAAAAGTTTTTCCTCTAAGATCAGGAACAGACAAGGATTCCAACCTTCCTCCCCTTCTATTCAATATAGCATTAGAAATATTAGCCAACGCGGTTAGGTGGAGAAGGAAGGAAGGAAGGAAAGAAGGAAGAAAGGGAGGGAGGGAGGGAGGGAGATCCAAATGATAATGGAAGAAGTAAAATGATCTCCGTTTCTGGAGTACATGATACTATATATACAGAACCCCAAAGATCTCCCCCCACAAAAAACTATTAGAATTAATAAATGAACCCTGCAAAGTTAAAGGATACAAAGTCAACATTCAAATATCAGTTTCATTTCTATACACTAACAATGAAAAACCAGAAAAGGAAATCAAGAAAATAATTCCCTTTACAATAGTATCAGGAAGAATAAAACACTTAGGAATAAGTAACTAGGAGAAAAAGATTTGTATACTATAAAAAAGAAAGAAATGGAAGAAGACACAAATAAATGAAAAGCTATCCTACATTCATGGGCTGGAAGACTTAATATTGTTAAGAAGTCAATACTACCCAAAAGTGGCCTACAGATTCAATAAAATTCATATGGAATCTCAAGGGACCCTCAGTAGCCAAATAATCTAGACAAAGAATAAAGTTGGAGGTGTTTTACATATTCTGATATAAAAATTTATTACAAAAGCAAATAATCAAAACAGTGTGGTACTGGCATAAAGACAGACAAAGAAACCAAGGACTAGAACAGAGAGCTCAGAATATAATCCCTTGCATCATGGGCATTTGATTTTCAACAAGGGAGCCAAGAGCACTCAGTGTGAAGAGGGCTGTGACGAAAACCTGTCATGAAAAAACAACAAACAGTGATGAAAAACTGGGTATCCACAGGTAAAAAGGAATAAAGTTGAAACTTTTCCTTACACCATACTAAAAAAAATTTTTTAAAATAGATTAAATCGCCAGGCACAGTGGCACATGCCTGGAATCCCAGTACTTGAGGGGCTGAGACAGGAGGATCGCAGGTTTGTGGCCAGCCTCAGCAACCTCATGAGCCCCTCCACAACTTAGTGAGACCCTGTTTCAAAACAAAAATTAAAAATAGGGCTGGGGATGTAGTTCAGAAGTACAATGCTTCTGGGTTCAATCCCCAGTACCACACAAATAAATGAATAAATAAATTGAGTTAAATCTAAACATAAGAGGGAAAATCCATAATTATCAGAAAACTACAAAGGGGAAGAATTTCATGATGTTGGATTTGACAATGATTTCTTGGGTCTGACACAAAAAGGACAGGCAAGGACAACAACAAGATAGCTGCACTTCATCAAAATTAAAACTGTGTGTGTGTGTGTGTGTGTGTGAAGGACCCCTATTAAGAGAGTGAAACATCCAACAGAACAGGAGAAAGGTTGTGGCCACTGTGGAGACAGTATGGCAGTCCCCCAGAAGGCTCAGCATAGAGTTACCATGTGTTCCAGCAAATCTGCTTCTAGATGCATATTGGTCATCTCAGGCTGCTGTAAGCTGTATAGCTTCAAACAAAAATTTATTTTCTCATAGTTCTGAAGGTTGAAAAGTTCAAGACCAAGTTTCCAACAGGGTGCTTCCTGGCTTGCAGGCGATCCCTTGGTCCTAACAGAGCCTTTCCTCTGAGCAGACGTAGCGGGTAGGAAGAGTGCCAGACAGCACACTCCCTCTCTGATTGTCTCTTTTATTTTTTTTGCGGTACCGGGGATTGAACCCAGGGGCATTCTACCTCCGTGCTACACCCCCGGCCCTAGTTTTTTATACTTTATTTTGAAACCGGGTCTCATGAAGTTGCGGAGGGCCTCACTAGGTAGAGAGAGAGAGAGAGAGACAAGGAGAGAAAGAGAGAGAGAGAGAGCCCGAGGATCCTCCGATCTCCGCCTCCCAAAGTACTGGGATTACAAGCGTGAGCCACCACGCCCGGCTTGATTGTCTCTTTTAATAAGGACACTGATTCTATCAAATCAGGGCCTCACCCTTATGACTTTATTTAACCTAATCACGTCCTCAGAGGCCTCTTTCCAAATACAGCAACCCTGTGGGGTATTTAAACATATGCATTCTGGGAGACACCAATATTCAATCCATAACAAGGTATATATCTCCCCAAAAATTGAAAACAGGGACTCAAACAAGCACTTGACATCAATGTTCATAGCATTAGAAGTATTATTAACATTATTATTATTATTAGCATTACTAACAAGAGTCAAAAGGTGGAAACAATCCAAATATCCATGAGCAGATAACCGTACTACAGTAGGTTCTCTGCATCCCTGGGTTCAGCACCCAAGATTCAACCAACTAGGATGGAAAATATTTGGAAGAATACTGTAACTGTACTGAACATGTACAGACTTTTTTCTTGTCATTATTCCCCTGACCATACGGTATAACAGTTATATACATGGCATTTGTATTGTATTAGGTATTATAAGTAACCTAGAGATGATTTAAAGTACATGGGAGGGTGTACATAGGCGATATGCGAATACTATAGCATTTATATAAGGGACATGAGAATCAGCAGATTTGAGTATCGGCAAGGGGGGGTCCTGGAATCAATCCCCCACATATACCAAGGGACAACTGTATACTTATCCAATGGGGTATCATTCAACCTTAAAAATGAATAAAATTCTAACACATGCTTTCAACCTTGAAAACATTGTGCTTAGTGAAATGAGAAGAAACATGATTATCCTTAGATGAGGTACCTAGACTAAGCAAATTCATAGGATCATAAAGTATAATGGAGATTACCAGGGGTTGGGGGCAGGGCAGGGGGGTTGTTGTTTAATTGGTATAGAGTTTCTTTTTGGGAGGATGAAAAAGTTCTAGAAGTGCAAAGTGTCTGTGGTTGCATGGCACTGTGAATGTATTACTACTACTGAATTGTACCACTAAAAGTAGTTAAATGGCAAATTTTATGTTTCACCAAAATAAGAAAAAAGTTATACAGCCATAACTAAATGAATACTGACTACTAGAGGAATATTAACACTATCTTGTGGGCTTTAAATACTTACATTAAAATATGTGATAGCAATAGCATATGATTCAGGAGGAGGTAAGTGGAGTTAAAAAATCTTTGCATTGTTTGAGGAAATGGCAATAATACCAAGCAACATTAGATTTTATTATGTCCAGGATGCATATTATTGTCTCTACTAACCACTAAGAGAATAATAAAAGTATATGTAACTTCCAAGATAATAGTGAGGAAAATCAAGTAAAAAGTATACTCAATTATTTAAAAAGAGGGGAAAATAAACATAAAACAGGTAGAACAAAAAGAAATTAAATAGTAAATTGGCAGACTTAACCCCCAATGTATCCATATTTACATTAGGGCATATACGGATAAAATTATTCAATTAAAAATAAATAATATGACTAAATTGAAAAACAATAACTTTATGCTTTTTATGAAAGATACATCTAAAATATAAAGTTATAGCTATAAAAAGGATAGACATTTTATGAAACTAAAGCTGATTGCTAGGCGTGGTGTCCCACGCTGATAGCTCCAATACTTGGGAGGCTGAGACAGGAGGATCCCAGGATAGAGACGGGCTTCAGCAACTTAGTAAAACCTTCAGCAACTTAGTGAGACACTGTTTCAAAATAGAAAATTTAAAAAGGGCTAGAGGTGCAGCTCAGAGGTAGAATGCCCCTGGGTTTAACCCCAGTCCCTTCCCAAGAAAGCTGGTTAACATCAGACAAAATAGCCTCTATGGCTATTAAGAACGTATTACTTGGGGAGATGGGATGTTTCATAATGAGAGGAAGTTCAATTTACCAGAAAGAGAGCACAATTTTAACTTATTTCATATGATTTTTGGTGTGTATTTATTATAGTTCCAAATGCATAAATCAAAAATTGTCAGAATAAGAAAAAATAGATTCATCCATGCCATAGTAAGAAATTTAAAAATGCCTCTCTCAGAAACAAATCCAACAAGCAGTCAATCTGCTTGTTAGAATTACTACAATATCAATTTGTCACAAAAATCAATAAGGATATAGGCAGTTAAACTACACAATTAGCAAACTTGATCTAATTGCGTACATAGAATATTGAACTCGACAACTTTAGATTACAAATTCTTTTTAAGCATTCACAAAGAAATTTATCCCAGATTCATCATAAACAGATCCTTAATGCAAAACTTGAGAATTAACAAAAGACTGAAATCCTATGAAATATGTCCTCTGATCACAGTTTAATTAAACAAGAAATTACAGGCCGGGGGTGTTGCTCAGTAGTAAAGCACTTGCCTAGCATGGTTGAGGCCTTGGGTTTGATCTCTAGCACTGTAAAATGCACACACACACACACACACACACACACACACACACATACACCTAGAAATTGACTTTAAATTCCCTTTAAGAGCTCCATACATTTGGAAATTAAGAAATATACTTTGTAGACTTTATTTTGGTTTTGAGATCTCTTTCTGAAGAGTGGCCATAAATTCTAGCCCTGCCCTGATAGGACTCCAGGGGACTTGGCCAAGGATGTTTACAGTAAGCTTTTCACAAGACAGTTCTTCATTCCGGAAGATGGACAATGCCGGCGTGGTATCTGACCCGTGACCCTGTGACCAGATGTACCTCACATAGGAAACTTGTTTATACTGGCAAAGGCCCTTGGGCCTGTTGTCTGAAGTGTGTCCAGATTATTCCTACCAAGATAGCAGCCACTCTCTAGGAGAGTCCTGATGGAAAAGAAGTTAGGTTTGGTTGTATTGGTCAGGTGAGACACAGAGGAGGCCACAGAATCAAACACGTGAAGTAATAGGAGCAGTGTATTACTTACATATCCCCAAGAGAAGAGTGCCTTGCAGGGCCAACAGGAAGGGGGGACCATTTGGGACATGCATGCCTAACCTGCTGGGAGGGAGGGAGGGCAAGAGAGTGCTAGAGAGAGTGCGCGCACCCTGTGGGTCAAAGCCTTCACTGAGGTCCGGAGCATTATCCACACGTTTCCTGTGGGGAGTTCTAATTGGTGGGTTTAGAGAGCAAACAAGCCTTAAGGTCTGTGGAGTAACAATGACTGAGAGGGGAGTCACTCTCACACATCTGTGTAGTTCATGTTTGCATTGGAGGTCAGTGGGACAAGTCAAGTAAGTTGTATCTAGTTGTCCTATAGGGAGGTGGTCACTAAGAGGTGGTTGTATAAAGCAGATAATTGGATCAACCACCTTGAGAAACAGGAAAAGAGATGAAGAACTAGGGAGAGTGTGTCAAAGGTGACTAAGCTTCTGGTATGAGAAAGTTAAAATTATATTTTAAATGAATGCTGAAGCAACATGAAATTATAGGAATTCACTATTCCATGAGTCGAAGAAGAAACGAAAAGTGAAGTTAGAAAATATTTTGAACTAAATGAAAAGGAAAATACATCATCAAACTGTGGGATGCAACAAAAGCAGTGTTTAGAGGAAAATTGATAGCATTGAGTACATATATTAGAAAGGAAGAAAGATCTAAAGTCAATCATTTAAACTTTCACCATCGAAAGCAAGAAAAAAGAGCCAGGCATGGTGGCGCACACTTGTAATCCTAGCACTTGGGAGGCTGAGACAGGAGGATCACAGGTTTGAGGACAGCTTCAGCAATTTAGTGAGGCTCTCAGCAACCTAGTGAGCCCCTGTTTCCAAATAAGAAATAAAATTGGTCTGCGGGTATAGCTTGGAGGTAGAATACCTCTGGGTTCAATTCTCAGTTTCACACACAAAAAAAGAAAAAAGAAAAAAGAAGAGTAAGTTAAATCCAAATTAAGCAAAAGAAAGAAACAAAAATTAAAGCAGAAATCAATAAAATCCAAAATAAGTCAATAGGGAAAAATCAATGAAACTGAAAGCTAATTCTTTGAAAAGACCAACACAATTGATAATCTTCCAGCTGGGCTAAGAAAAAAAGAAGACACACATTACCAGTATAAAAATGGAAGAAGGAACATCATTACAGATCCCATGAACAGGAAAAGAATGATAAAGGACTATTATGAAATCTATGATCACAAATGTGATAACCTATATGAAATGGACCAATTCCTTTAAAGATACAATATTTTAAAACACACCCAAGAAAAAATAGACAATCTGAATAAGCTTATATCTATTAAAGAAATCGAATCAATATTTAACAACCTTCCAAAAGGAAAAGTACCTAGCCCAGATGGGTTTGTTGGAAAATTCTACCAAATATATAAAGGAGAAATTATACTAGTTTTCTATAATCTTTCCAGAGGACTGAAGCAGAGGCAATACTTCTTAAGTCATTCTATAAAGCCAGCATTACCTTAATGCCAAAACAAGACAAGATTATTACAAGAAAAGAAAATCATAGAACAATATCTCTAATGAACTAAGATAAAAAACCTCAACAAAATATTTGTAAGTCAAATCCAACATTGTACGAAAATAATTATATACCACACCCAAGTAGGATATATCCCAGATATGCAAGGCTGGTTCAACATTAGAAAGTCAATGTAACCCATCACATCAACAGGTTAAAGAGATCAGAAAATATTTAAAATTGAATGGTAATAAAAATGTTACAATGCGAAACTGAGGCACACAGCTAGCACGAGAGAGAGAGAGAGAGAGAGAGAGAGAGAGAGAGTTAGTTAGTTTCAGAGGCATATTTTAGAAAATGAGAAAGTTAGAAAAGGAACAGCAAATTATACCCAGTGACAACAAAAGGAAAAAAATAATAAAGATAAAAGCAGAAAATGATTAAACAGGAAAAAATAAAAAAGAGTTTCAACAAAATCAATAAATTGTTTCTTTCATAAAAACAACAAAATTGGTGATACTAATAGAAAAAAGGCATAGCATAAGCAATCAGTATTTAGAATAAAATGAGATATTAATGCAGAGCCTGGAGATATGAAAAATATAACAGATCATCATGAACAACTTTATGGTAATAAATTTGAAAATTTAGATTGCATGAAAAAATTCCTAGAAAAACTACAACCTACTAAAATTGACACAAGAAAAAGTAGAAATTTTTGAATAGTACTGTAATTATTAAATGAATTGAATTTAGATCTTTTGTTTTTTTTCCTAGTGCTGGGGATCAAACCCAGGACCCCACACATGCTAGGCAAACACTCTGCCACTGTGCTGTATCTCCAGTGCTAAATTGAATCTATAATTAAAACTGTCCAGACCGGAGGATCTGGGTTCACAGCCAGCCTCAGCTACTCAGTGAGGCCCTCCGCAACTTCGTGAGACCTGGTTTCAAAATAAAGTATAAAAAATAGGGCCGGGGGTATAGCTTGGAGGTTAGAATGCCCTTGGGTTCAATCCCCGGTACTGCAAAAAAAAAAAAAAAAAAAAAAAAAACCAAAACTGTCCCACATGGAAAAAAGAGATATTTTCAACTAACTTATTGAAACCAATAAGAAAAAGACAGACTAACTCAATAGAAAAGAAAAGGCCTAGTCTCTTCATGAAAGAGATTTTTAATTGACCAGTTAACATGAAAAGATACCTAACCTCTTGTCGATAATGAAATGCAATTAAAACAAAACCATCAGAAATGCTACAATTTAAAAGACTGACAATAGCAAGTTTTGAGGAAGATGTGGAACAACTATAACTCTCATAAACCACGTTCAGGAATGAACGTCAGCAGAACCATTGTAGAAAACTATTTTGCAGTATGTACAGCTACACCATCCAATATGGTGGTTAGTAACCAGCTTTGGTTTTGTGAGTACTTGAAATATAGCTAGGCCCAACTGTTGCAAGTGTAAAATACAAGCTGGATTTTGAAGATTTAATAGGCAAAGACTGTGAAACAACTAATTAATCATTTTCATATGGATGCCATGTTAAAATGAAAATGCTTTGGATATACAGTCAATAAAATTGATGATTAATACTAATTCTGATTTTTTAAAACTCCTTTGGAGCCACTTAGAAAAAATTTAATTCCACATGTGATTAGTGATTAGACATGTTCTATATTTCTATTAGACAATGCTGACCTAAAGCTACAATCCACCAATTTTCCTCTTGGGTATATTCCCAATAGAAATGGGCATAGATATTCACTAAAAATCAAGCCCAAGAATGTTCACAGCAGTATTATGCGTAATGACCCCAAACAGGAAACAACACATTTCAGTCAATATTGCAATGGATAAATCAGTTGTGGTGTGATAATAATATGAAATACTATTTAGCATCAACAGTGAATAATCTGCAACTATGTGCAGTGACTCTATGATGTTTTCAAAGAGTTCATGTCATTTGATTCCATTTCTGTAAAGTTAAAAAATGGGAGGATAAGCTACAATATCAGAAGTCAGAATGGTAGTTAACTTGGGGAAGAAGGGTGGGTGTGGGGACTGTGGGGAGGCTTTGGGAAAAAGACAATGTTCTGTGACATGCACAGGCAGTGTTTACATGGATATTTGTGATAATTTATTGAGCTGTATATTTGTATAAAATATGTTAACTTTCTGTATGTGTTATTCTTTCCAATTAAGACGAGCTGGGCGTGGTGGTGCACACCTGTAATCCTAGTACTTGGGAGAACTGACACAGGAGGATTGCAGGTTTGCAGCCAGTCTCAGCAACTTAGTGAGGCTTTCTGCAACTTAGTGAGACCCAACTTCAAAATAAAAAATAAAATGGGGCTGGGGGTGTAGCTCAGAGGTAGAATGCCCCTGGGTTCAATTCCCAGTACCACAAAAAAATTTAAGAGTGGTTAGTGAGGCTTCCAGCAATTTGTTACAAATGATTTCAATTAATGGAAAGCCTTTTTGAAAATCAGGCTTCTTGTGACTGATCTACGTATGGAAACTGCAGAAAAGCAAATTGACTTATTTTTTGAAGACCATATTCTGCCCAGTAAGGGAATACTGATACTTCTAAATAGTTCTAGATATGACTCTCAAGTTTAAAAATTTTAAATCTCTGCTCTTTGCTTGATCACTAAGGTTGGCATGACAATCCATTTCCTGAAAAATATGTCAATAGTGTTAACAAAAAAAAAATAGAATTGGAAAATGGAAAAATTCAAAGGGATCATGTATCCTACATTTTTTGTTGTAATTTCTTTGTGAATCTGGTCGAATCTATGATACTTTCTCTTGAAAAATACAGTATGTATAGTATGCACAATATTAATATGCACAATAGATTGTACATAATTTTAGGTGGTTTGTGTGGCAGCTTATCCAACCTAGGTTATTTTGTAGATAATAGTTTAAGGCCAAAATAGTTCAAGAGTCACAGCTGGTGACTGGAAAAACCAGGCCAGGTATAAAGACTCTTAATTTCCAAACCAATCATTATTCTTTCAAATGAAGAGGCTACTTTCCTCTTCCCCTGTGTACAGATGTGCACACTGGGTTCTCCCATTTCTCTCCTTATTCTTTTGTGCATGTGGGAAGATCCTTCAGCTACGAAGATGACTCCCTCATCCCCTTTAAAAACCAACGCCCCTTTAATTGCCCTGTATCACTATTATTTGTATATATATACACATTATCTTTCCAATTGCATTGTAGCAACCAGACCTTATTCATATTTGTTTTTCCCCAAACCACCTAGCTAAGTACAGGGCCCACAGTCAGTATGAAATAAACATTTGATGAGTCAAAAGGACATGGCAATATCTGGCTGAAACATCATAATAGAACTCTATCCCATCACTCCAGGGTTATTATGCACTCGGATTCTGGTGTCAGACTGACCTAGATATGAATTTGGCCTCTTGTCATTTATTAGCCTTATGTTGCTGGGTGTTTTACTTTGCCTGAATCTTCCTTGGAAAATCTGATAGCACTGAATGTACCTTGTGAGATCATTCTGAGGATTAAAGGAAATAATCGATGTAAAATATCTCAAGCAGCATCTGGCACAGTAAAAACTCAGAGAGAAGCTGCAGTTGCTGTTGGGGTACAGTGAACTCTCAATTCAAGAGTGGGTTGGATTTACACTTAGAAACGTAGTATTGATTAGTCAACAGTCCAGCTGATCGAGGAATTATATTTACAAATGGTCCTAACAGATTCTGCCTTTGCTTAACTTACTCACTAGAACTGGCTGAAGCAGCCCAAATTCTTCCAAAGCTCTTCCTGTTGTTAGGTTGAACTGCAAGAAATTGGTGTTTGTTGATCAAAATGATCAAGTTAGCAACAATGTCTAATGAAATGACCAGAAATTTGCCTTTATGACTTCCTTTTACTTTTGTTTACCACCTCCTTTCTCCTCCTTCTAATTGATAGCCCTTCAAAAATAATGGGGAGTCACTTGTGAACCCCGTAGACCTAGCTCCTGCTGTCACTGAGGCATTGTGTATGCCGAGGAGACAGTAAGAAAATAAGCAAGTATGTCTAATTTTCCCTCTCACAGAGGTGGAAGAAGAATGCTTCGCGCAAATGGCATAGCAGGACAAATCCCATAGAATAGATCATATGTGGGGCTTCGAGAGTATGGAGTAGCACTGTCCAATTGAACTTTCTGTGATGAAAATATTCTCTGTGTGCTTTCCAATATGACAGTCACTAGCCACATATGGTTACTGAGCACTCGAAGTGTGACTGGTGTCATGTGACTGAGGAAGTGAAATATCAACTTAATTTTTTTTTTTTTTTGCGGTACCGGGGATTGAACGCAGGGGCATTCTACCTCCGCGCTACGCCCCCGGCCCTATTTTTTTATGCTTCATTTTGACACCGGGTCTCACGAAGTTGCAGAGGGCCTCACTAAGGAGAGAGAGAGAGAAAGAGAGAGAGAGAGACAGACAGACAGACAGACAGGGAGAGAGAGCGAGAGCTGAGGCTGGCTGCAAACCCGGATCCTCCAGTCTCTGCCTCCCAAAGTACTGGGATTACAAGCATGCGCCACCACGCCCGGCTTTCAACTTAATTTTAATTAATTTAAATTTCAATAGTCACACATGGCCAGTCGCTACCCAAACAGAGCAGATGTAGAAGAGACAGAGGCAAGAGATGAGGCTGGAAAAGTCAGCAGTGTCTAGATCCTGAAGAACTTCGAGAAGCATGTTAATGATTGCAGACTTTATCCTGAGAGTCGGGGAATCTTGGAAGGGTTTTAAGCCCCTGGGAGCAATGCAATCAGACAGGAGTTTTAGAAGGGTAATTCTGGCTGTCTTGGGGAGATCCAGAGGAGATGAGTAGAGTCTTTAGGAGTTTGCTCTCTTAGGGGAAAGATGGGAACAAAGGACAGAAAAGTGACTCAGGGGTATCTTTTTTTTTTTTTTGCAGTACCTGGGATTGAACCCAGGGGCGTTCTACCTCCGCGCTATGCCCCCGGCCCTATTTTTTATACTTTATTTTGAAACCGGGTCTCACGAAGTTGCGGAGGGCCTCACTAAGGAGAGAGAGAGAGAGAGAGAGAGAGAGAGAGACAGGGAGAGAGAGAGAGAGAGAACTGAGGCTGGCCGCGAACCCGGATCCTCCGGTCTCCGCCTCCCAAAGTACTGGGATTACAAGTGTGTGCCACCACGCCCGGCTCAGGGGTATCCTAAAGAGACAATCAATCACACCCAGTCACATATGACTTACGTACATATTTAACAGTAATGACTTAGAGTTCTTACTTCTCCTAGTTGCTCACAAGGAATCTAGCTTCTTAGGTGTTTCTGGGTACACTCAAAGGTACCTAAGCTGCCAAGCAAGTCTGTCCACAGAACGTCCAGGCAGCACCTTCTCTTTCCTCATGGTCTTCATCACTGTGGCCTTGTCACTGATTCTAGTGCTCCCAAAGTTGTGTGTGTGTGTGTGTGTGTGTGTGTGTGTGTGTGCACGCACACACGCATGTGCATGCATGGTACTGGGGATTGAACCCAGGAGTAGGCTACCTCTGAGCTATACCCCTAGCTCCTATTTTCTTTTCTTTTCTTTTCTTTTCTTTTCTTTTCTTTTCTTTTTTTCTTTTCTTTTTTTTCTTTTCTTTTCTTTTCTTATTTTATTTGTTTTATTTTTGTGGTACCCTGGATTGAACCCAGGGGCGTTCTACCTCCATGTTACACCCGGCTCTATTTTTATACTTTATTTTGAAACCGGGTCTCACGAAGTTGCGGAGGGCCTCACTAAGTAGAGAGAGAGAGAGACAGGGAAGGAGGGAGGGAGGGAGGGGGAGAGAGAGAGAGAGAGAGAGAGAGAGCTGAGGCTGGCCACGAACCTGGATCCTCTGGTCTCCGCCTCCCAAAGTACTGGGATTACAAGTGTGCCACCACACCCGGCATCCCTTTTTTATTTTGAAACAGGGTCTCGCTAAGTTGCTGAGGGCCTCACTAAATTGCTGAGGCTGGCCTCAAACCTGCAATCCTCCCGTGTCAGCCTGTACTGGAATTACAGGCATGCCACCATGCCTGGCTGCCTGGCTTGCCACTAGTTCTTAAGGTGTCAGAAAGGCACTTTATCCTCTGCAGAAAGAAAGCACAGCCCCGAGGTGAGCAACCTAAGCCTTGCTGCTTGGCTCATCCTCCCCTTCATCCTCCAAGCATTTCCTTTAATTCGCTCCTTTAGCTTTTGTTTTCTAAGCTTTACCTTTGTGGTAAGAAAAAACAAAACGAAGTGACAAAACCAAGTCCCCAGGATTTGGTGATGGCGAGCTGCCATTGGGTCTGCCCGAAAGAATTTTGTTTTTCCCTGTCTAGTAACTAATACATGCAGGTGCATGCACGTAACATCCACATCTCCTTCCTGACACGTGCCACATGAAAGCACATACCCCTTAGGCACAAAGACCTCTTCAGCCCCTAATGCTTCAGCTGACATATCCACTCAAGACTGAATTATCTTCATGATCAGTCAGCACCACCCCTAGTCCATGAATGATCCTGTGGAAGAACTGTGTGAAGAAGTACATAGCGACCACAGCTCAACATCAGGTATATCCTACGTGGAGCTGGAGCAAGAATATGGCAGATATGACGTGCATGGTCTTTGGTGCCAGCCCAGCTTGGATTCAAATCTCAGCCTGGTCACTTGTACCAACAGGGAGGTCTCAGGCAGACTACTTATCTTCTGAACTGCACTTTTCCATTCTATAAAACACCTGCTCCTTTTGGATAGTTGTGAAAACTAAACATCGCCTATGTGCGGTGACTGCGCCTAGAAGGTGTTCGATACATGAGAGCTGTTGTTATCCCATCGGTGTTGGCAGCTTGGGATGCCACGGGCCTGGGAAGAGAACAGGGAAGCAGGCCAGGCCGCACTAGGACCACATCGCGATGAGCAAGCAGCAGGGGATCTTAGTCGGTTACAGCCACGTGGCACCTAGTACGTTTCCTCATTTTATGCATGAGGACGCTGAAGCCACAAACCGGAAGTGCCTGGATCGGGCTCACGCGGCCCAGGAGTGACACGGCCAGGCCAGGACCCCAGGTGTGCGGAGACTGTCCAGGCAGCGCTCCTTTCCGTACCGAGGCTCTGCGCTGACCCGCCCCATTTGGCCCCGTGGAGCGGCAAGAGGTGGAGCCGGAGATGAGCTGTGTGTTGATTGACGCCCCGGCCGGGTTGGCTGTCTCCGTCGCCATGGCAACCGCGGCGGGCGGGGCTGGGGAGGACCAGCTCCTCCGGCGCCCCCTCCCCTTACGCAGCGGACGTGACACGTGCGGCGGGGTCACGTGTTGTTGTGGGGCCCGGAGAGCTGCTTCCGGGTCAATGCGGGACACCGGGCTCGGGCGGCCGGAGCGGGGGCCGCGGTGAAGCGGAGCCGGGCGGGCGGCGGGCGAGGCCGAGGCGGAGCGAGGCCGGCGGGGCCGCCGCGGGCTCCCGGCCTGGGCCGCGGGTGAGTGGCCGGCTGCGGGGCGGGCTCGCCGGGCCGGGCCGGGCCGGGCCTGCTGGGGTCCCCGCGGCCGGCCGGGCGGGGACAGGGCCGGGCGGGATGGCGCCTCGCCGTTCCCGAGGCCTGGGCCCTGGTGCGGGGCTGCTGGGAACGTGACACTTGTCTCGGAACCACAGAATCCAAAGCAGAGGCCGTGTCCCCAGCGAGGTGGGAAGGCGGCCGTCCCCAGGTGCCTGGGGCGCTTGACCTGCCCCTTCCAGGGCCCGTGGACGGAAGTGATCGTTGGATGAGCACTTTGGGGAGAGTCCAGGTGCCCCAAGTCGGGAGGCGCTGAGAGTGCGGGGTTGGAAGAAGGTGGGGCTGGAGCAGGGGTCATTGTCCTGGGTCTCGGGAGTATGGGGGCTTCCCTGCAGAGAATGGGGAGCACCGAGCCCGCGACTGGGGAGACAGTCTGGGAAGTGGCGGAGGAAGGAGGAGACTTAGTACTGTCTTCTCTTGGGGCACAGCGGAGGCAGAAGTTGTAGTTGAGGAAAGTTGGAGAGTTGAACTGTTTACAGTCGGGGGAGGAAGGAGGAGCTTTCCTCCAAGGTTGCTAAGCTACGCAGAGCTTGGAGGCACCGCCTAGGGCTGTGGGGAAGCTGGCACCGGCCCGCCGGGGCTGGGCCCTGTTCTCTTGATGCTGCCCATGGGTCTGTCCCGTCTTGAGCCAAGAGAGTTTGAGTAGGTGCTGAAACCCCAGGACAACCTTCAGCCTTTGGGTCCTGAGGCATTAGACCTAGATGTCTAGAGTAGTAGCTTTCAAATTTAGTTTTCTTTTTTGAAATCATACTTCACAGTATGAAGTAGGTGTTACACTCTGACCCAGTATACCCCTACATATAAACTAAAAGCAGTTCAGTATCTACCCTTATTATATAGGATGCATTCTGATCATTTCTATTATATTCCATGTCCTTTCATTTAAAAAAATACTGACTGAATTGATTTGTGGGTCACAACTTGCAGATTGAAAACTGCTGTTTCTGAGGCACATTTCTGTCATTAGTCTATATCCCAATATTGTAAGCTTCCAGCCAACAAAGACGATTCCAAGAAGATGGATTTGGGCTCATGGTAGGGCAATCAGCTACAAATGACTGCTACAGTTGGCTAGGTGTTTATAACATGTGATATGTCTGACCTATTTCCTGGAGTACCACAGTCAGAATCTTCGATATATTAACATTGCCCAATCATTAGAAATGAAATCGTGTATATGTGTGTCTTCGTTTTCTCTCTCCTTTGCTGTGTCTGAGAACTATGAGAGGCCTAGGTCCATTTAGCCACTTTATCTCTACATCATAATTAAGGGATACTTGTTTGCGGTTCTGCTACTTAAAGAAATCTCAAATTCTTTTTCCCCCTGCAGTTATTATATGGTATACTTTTTGCTATCTGTATAAATGTATAAAGTTCATGGCTTTGATATATATCATAAACTTTGGTATAACTTCGAACCACTTAATTATGAAAATAATGTTTTTCATCTGTGTATAAAATAGATGAGGCCCTTAGGAAAAACAGTATTCATTCACTAAAACAATGTGTGTTGGTGAGCAAAGTTATAGCCTTTCATGTGTTGCTCTCCTTTGTAAAGTTGTCACACAGCCTATTCCTGCAGGACATTGTCACATGATGTTGCCCAATTTTAATAGATAAATTTATAGGGCATGTAATTAAGACTAGCTTGATAATGTTACTTTATGTTGAGAATGAGTTCATATTTGGAATATGGAATTCAACGGCACAGTCATCGGGAAAGAATTGCCCAAATTAAATTTCATCAGTGGGGACACATTCTTGATTAGATGCCTTGTTATTATTATTCTATCATCTTCAAACTCTGTATTGTGAAATATATCTTTCTTACCTTTAACTGTTTGTTGACTGTCTTGGTTGCTAATGAGAGGTGTTATATTGGCATGTATCAACCATCTTTTAATCTTTTTCTCTTTTAATCAGGTAAATATTATTTGTTTAAAAATATTTTGAAGAATGTTTAAAGAAGATCTTCTTTGTGGTAGGTGTTTGGAACATTAAGGAAGATCTCATTGATTTCATTTTTCTGGGAATCGTCTATAGCTGTCAATAAACAACTGTGGAGAACTTACTGAGTGATTGTGTGTGCTTTTTTTTTTAAGTAGTTTTCATTTCTTCTTATGACCCTCAGACATACAGCAGGATTGCTTTTACCCATGTAATTTTTACTTCCAAACTGCTGTGGGTTTGGAAATCAGATACTTATATTTGTTAGAATTTTGGGTAAAATGAGATTGTGCTGTTCTGAACAATGTTTCGTGTATACATAAAGTACTTTTTTTTCTTAGCGTTTAAATATATTTTCGCTACTCAGGCCTATTTACTCATCTTCTAGTCCTGGGCTGTGTTTAATAGGTTAGCTTTTTATATATTTTGGGCCTATGTAAAAAAAGTTCTAAACAGTAACCTGAAACAGATAGTAATACAGCTGGATTTACTAGGTGAAGAAATCATTGCTATTCCTCCTTTTCCAGGCTGCCCTGTTCTGATTTTTATTTCTTTTGGGGTCAGAACAGGATTGGCTCAGCTATCCCCATTGTCTGTTATTCTGATTCTACTTGGTCTTGCTTTACTTGGTGAGAGTGTTCTTCCATAGGCGATTGCAGTGATTGTTTCATTTCCCTCTTCAAAGGTTGTTAGCTGCTTTCCAGTGCCAGCACTCAGTGAAGCTCATACTGTTTAGGTTGGCATCTAGGGCTTTCTCCAGCCTTTCTTGCCTCTCCCCCAACCCCAACATCATTTCATTCCCCAAAGCAGATCTTCTTCCTTGCAAGGTTCTTTGCTTTGTGTGTAACAAAGTGTGTCCCCTCTCTCTCTGAAATCCTGTTGATCGTCATTTCATCTCAGGTGATCCCTCTTCTGTGAAGTCTTTCTCCTATTGTTTGTGCACCTTATTAGTACCCCTTTTAGATCATAAACACCTAGAGGTCAGGAGGCTCAGATATCCTTGAACCAGCATAGGGTCTATCAGAGCATGGTTAATACACCTAGTGAATCAGAATTGACTGGATTGATTAAAG
>PVJS01001716.1:79360-93460 GCA_004027185.1 Glis glis
GCCCTATTTTTTTATACTTTATTTTGAAACTGGGTCTCACGAGGTTGTGGAGGGCCTCACTAAGTAGAGAGAGAGAGAGAGAGAGAGAGACAGGGAGAGAGAGCTGAGGCTGGCCGTGAACCCAGATCCTCCGGTCTTTGCCTCCCAAAGTACTGGGATTACAAGCGTGCGCCACCACGCCCGGCCCACACAAATGATTTTTGAGCAAGTGATATTAATGAACTGAGCAACATCATAGTGTACTAGGTTAGTATAATTTTAGGGCTTTGACGTAAGCCTAGATTTTAATCCTGATGTTGTCACTCAGTAGCCAAGTGACCATAACCTCACTTTGCCTCAGTATTCCCAACTCTGAAATGGAGTTAAAAGTACCTCTTCTGAGTGTCATGAGAATTAAATGAGAGAATACATGTAAGACAGCACGGCATGTGGCACATAGTAAGTTTTCAATAGATTTTATCAGTTGTCATGGTGATGACTGGCCTAACTGGTTACCATGATAGCGAAACGTGATTGTTAAGAGTAGGGTCTGGGGCAGTCACTGTTAATATAAGCAAATTGCTCATATAGTTTTGAGAATTTAGGCTTAGAATATTTTCCATTTTAGGTTAACAGATCATGGACCTATGTAGTGTTTAAAGTCATAAAGTTGTTTTGCTTTCTTTAGAAGGATTGGTATCAAATTAGCATGTTAAATTTTTTCTTCACTGCCCAAGGAATAAATGCAGACTTCTAAACAGAGGACCCTTAGCCATCGGTTCCTATCGGTCCCTCTTCCAGTCTTCCTCCAACACACTCACACCAGCTGCACTTCCTTTCTGCCTTTGTCTTGCATTTCTTTCCTAATTGTGCCTGCGCAGGAGCTTTACCCCTTTTGCATTAGCCAATTTCTGTTGCTGTCCTGAAGACTCAATTTTAAGTGTGACCCACGCGTTAGTGAGGATTCCTTTCCCTTTGTGCATGTCTGTCTTCTTGGTATTGGATTTGGTCTTGGCATCTCTTCCTGGGATGTTGTCCATAATGAATTCGCCTTTTCTAGAGGGAGAGGCTGTTGGTCCTCTGACTCGGACGAGCTCCCATTTGTCTGGATTTCCCTACTCTGAGCTTTCACAATAGTAACTGCAATTTATTGACCACATATTATAGGCCAGCCACTAGATACTTTCTTTTTAAAAATGATTCATTTAATTTTTCCAATAATCATATGTAATAGCTACCAACAGCTTCATTTTACCAACGAGGAAGCAGGCAGAGAGAGGTAAGTACCTTGTGTAAATCACACAGCAGTCACAATGATCCCAGAACTCACAAGACTTGCTACCTACTACTCCTGCACACAGTGCTCTTCTAGAAATAGGAGATGTAAGCAGGCAACCTATTTCCAAAATCAGGATCTGTGGCTGTGTGAAAGTTCCACTGTTAGTTTACTAATCATGCTTTGGAATGTGATTCGTAAGTGCTGTTGCAAAAAGTATTGTTTAAAGTTGTTCTCAGAATCACACTTTCCCAGTGATTTTCAGAATGTTTCTTCCCAATCTGCCATACTCCTCCTTGGTATACTTGGTTTTCATTTCACTGTCAGAGATACTACTTTATGTCTATTCAAAATAAAAATCACTTTTCCATTCTTGTAACCTTTGTTGCCATGTGCCGGGCTCTGCTCTGTGTTTTTACTAAACTGGACCAACAGATCCTTACTTTTGCAGAACTTGAGTTCTAGTGGGGCTGGACCTTAAACACTAAATGAATGGATCGTGGTGCATGCCCTGAAGAAGGAAAGAGGGCGAAGTGATAACGGGCGGTGAATGCGGCAGTGGTGCCACTTCTGATGGGTGGGCAGAGGCAGCCTCTTTGAGACATTTGGGTTTAAATTTGAGACTTGAACGCGGAGATGAAGCAGCTCTGCCAAGAGCCAGGAAAGGGGACATGAGCTTGGCGAGTTTGGGAAATAGAACACTAGGGTGTCCAAAGCTGAGTGGGCTAGGGAAAGAGTGGAAGGCGAGGTTAGGTATGCAGAGATCAGATTGAATGAAGCCTTGAAGAGTACTGTTGGAGATTGGGGTTTATTCTAAATGAGAAGGGAAGCCATTGAAGAATTTGAAGGACATGATTTGACTGAAAATTTGAAAAGATCACTTGGAGAATGAATTGTGCAAGAGTCAGGATAGGCCAGAGAGCTGCAGCAGTTCTGTCTTGAGCTAGAGTAAAGTCGTAGAGATGGAAAGAACTGGGAGGAATGGGGGATGGCTGTAGTATTGATGGGTTCGGCTGATTATGTGGGGTGTGAGAGGAAGAGAAAAATCAAATAGAACTTATGAGATAGGAATGAATGAAGGAGGAGCAGATTTGGAGAGGGAAGTGAGTTGTTTTTGCCCCCCTGTGCCTCTTCCTGGTCATATACCTGCAGCCTCAAGGGTACCACCATTCTCAATTTTGTGTTTATTATTCTCTTGCTTTTTTAAAAGTTTTTTTTACCACATATGTAGATGACCCTAAGTGATAAGATGATTAATTTTCCTTTTTTTTGAAATTTGCATGTATAATTGTACTGTATATATTGTGACTAATCATTTCATCCGTTCATCATTGTTTTTAAAGTCATTCATATTGATGAGGAAGCAGGCTTAATGACTCAATTGTTAATTTTATGAATATATTATAATAACTCCAGTTGCCTTTTCTTGTATGTAAGGGCATTCCCCCGAGGATTTTTGCAATTTCAAACAAGGCCGTTGAGGGCAATCTTGTACTCGTCTCTTGGTGCACATGTACACGTTCCTGTAGTGCTTACTCTGAGAAGTGGAACTGCAGGATCATAGGATCCTCCCGGATCTTCGACTTTACTAGACAGCGTTAATTGTTCTCCAAGGTGTTTGTGCTAATGTATACTCCTATTAGGAATGTAAGCATTCCTGTTCTTACATTTTCCACAACATTTGATATTATCAGAGGTTTTAAGTTTTGCTAACTTGTACAAATGGTATTTCATTGCAGTTTTAGTTTATGTCTCTGAATATTATTAAATGTGGACATCTTTTACATATATTAACCATATGAGTGTTTTATAAATACTTGTTAATCTTTTTTGTCCATTTTTCTATGTTTTTTTTACCTATTTAAATTATTTTTAAGAGTTCTTCATACTCTTTCCATGTGTTGCAAGTATTTTTTTTTTCTAGTTTCTGGCTTGTCTTTTTATGTTTTTAAATGTCTTTTGATGATCAAAAGTTTTTCATTTTACTGACCAATTTTTCCTGTATGGATTTTCTAATGTTTTATTTATGAAATAGTCTCTAAGATCAAAACTCTTCTCCTATTAGGAGAAATAATCTGTTTTCTTCTCAAGGGGAAAAAGTTTGCTTTCACATTTTACTTTGAGTTAATTTTTTTCTGTGTTGTGACTTAAGGACTCTATTTTTTCCCAAATTGATATTCACTGTCCCAGAACCAGTTATTGACTAATTTCATTTTTTACTACTCATCTCTGCCATATCATATCTTATTCACATGGGCCTCTTTCTAGCTATTTTCTGTTCCAGTGGCCTCTTTTTCTTTCCCCAGAGTTGCTTTTTTTTTTTTTTTTTGGCGGTACCGGGGATTGAACCCAGGGGCTTTCTACCTCCGAGCTACATCCCCGGCCCTATTTTTTATACTTTACTTTGAAACCGGGTCTCACGAAGTTGCAGAGGCCTCACTAAGTAGCTGAGGCTGGCCGCGAACCCGGATCCTCCGGTCTCCGCCTCCCAAGTACTGGGATTACAAGCGTGTGCCACCAGGCCTGGCTCAGAGTTGCTTTTTTAACAAAGTATAGTTGATTCTTGTTAGTCACAGTATTTTTATGTAAAGTTGCCAGGAACACTGAATCAGTGACTGTGAGACAATTGCTCTGAGGGTTAGGTTAGATTGTATACTTCATAAATGAAATCTCCCACTAAATTCATTTATTGCAAATATGGAATTTGTGAACACTGAGGCTTGGCTAGCTTATCCCTTACTCATGGTTTAATATCCTCAAATGATTTTTCTTTTTGCATTAATTTGGTAAAGGTGCTAAGAGAAAAAAAACAGATTTTGGACATGGCTTATGTTCATCTTTTTACATAGCATCTACTTTTTTTTTTATTTTTTATTTTTTTGTGGTACCGGGGATTGAACCCAGGGGCGTTCTACCTCTGAGCTACACCCCTGGCCCTATTTTTTTTATATACTTTATTTTGAAACCGGGTCTCATGAAGTTGCGGAGGGCCTCACTAAGTAGAGACAGAGAGACAGAGAGACAGAGAGACAGAGAGAGAGAGAGAGAGAGAGAACTGAGGCTGGCCGCGAACCCAGATCCTCCAGTCTCCGCCTCCCAAAGTACTGGGATTACAAGCGTGCACCACCACGCCTGGCTATTTTTTATTTTTAAAAATATTTTTATTGTAAAATATACATAACAATTTACTATTTTAACCACTTTAAGTGTATAGTTGAGTGGCATTGAGTACATATACTTTGTTAATACAGCCATCACCACCGTCTCTCCATAGTTGGTTCATTTTTCTAAGCTGAAACTACCCATTAATCAATAACTAACTTCCTATCCCTTATATCATTGCTTTTGTGTCTAGCTTATTTCATTTAGCATAATGTCTTCAAGGTTCAAATGTGTCATAGCATGTGTCAGAGTTTCCTCCTTGTAGAGCTGAATAATCCTCCATTGTATGTATCTGTGACAATCTGCTTAACCGTTCACCCCTTGATGGACACTTGGGTTCTTTCCTTCTTTGGCTGTTGGGGACAGTGCTGCTGTGACCATGGCTATGTAACTCCCCGCTCTCACAGTTCTTGGGGGTGTATTCCCAGCAGTTAGAGTTTAATTCTGTATGTGATTTTAGGGTTTAACAAACCTGCTTTCTTATTTTATAAACTGTATTTGGTATGAAGAATTAGAAGTGACTAGAAAACCTGTTCATTAGCACACTTTCTGGGTTCCAATGCGGTGCAAAGTTGCGGTCTGTGATAGATACAAAGGAGCGTTAGGATGTGGTCCTTCCCCTCAAGAGCTATCCAGTCCAAGGATGCAAGTAATAAACCCACAAAATTACATCACCCTGCATGAGTTTAATAATGATGTATGGGATGAAAATGAAAAGATAGCATGCCGATAGGAAAGATAACATGCCGATATGTGATTGATTGCTGAATATTTTAGGCAATAGATCTCATGAACTTAGCTCAAAGGAAACGTTGAGGCAAGAGGCACGAATAGGCTTCATCTGTCACATATAATTTGAGTAGGGTGTTGAAGGATTCATGAGATTTAGATGGAGGAGAGGTGAGGGCAAGATGCAGTTAAGGAGGAATGGCATAAATGTCGCATGTTTTTACTGTGCTAACTTTTCAGTTGGCATTACTTAGCATAGTCCTGGGTCCTAAACAGAACAAAACAAAAACCTGATCCACTCTATTTAACAAAAACTGTCAGTCCTCCAGCCCTCCATTCATGCTACCATGTTCACTGGGTGGTGGTGGTGGCAGTAGTAGTAATAATATGGAAGTAATAGTAAGCTAGTATTTAAGTGTTTCTTGTGGTAAACACTTTTTACCTAGAGTATCTCCTTTCATTCCTCAGCAGTTCTGTGAGCTAGGAGTTAGGGGCCCTCTGTTACCCTTCCTGTGCCCAAGGAAGTGGAGACTGGAGAGCGTCAGTAACTCGCCCACAGTCACACAGTGGTGGAGTCCATCAGGATCTACTTCCAGCTGTTCGGTTCCAGCATCAGCACGAGGCAGCATTCCACAGCACTAAATGTGTGTGTATGTTTGTGTGTTTGTGTGTGTGTGTGTGTGTGGGGACTAGTGAGTGTTGTTTGACTGTGTAAACTTCTGCAGCCTCTGGCTCATATTTTAACATCTGGAACCCCTGCTTATTAGCCAGAGTGGTTTGTAATCGCCTCTAGAAGGCTGTGGAGCGATGAACTAATAGTGTGTTCCTAATAGGACTTGCCCTATCTTGGCGACTTCTAGCCACTTCTGCAGAGCAGAGATATGGGGCAATCTGTTCTGTACACAGCAAGATAACAACCTTAAACTTACGTGTTCACAGCTGAAGGACAATGCGCATATACAGTGTTCTTCTGATGAAACCTAATCCATTAAAAAAAGTCATTGCTTTTTTGGAAGAAGAGAGAATTGAGAATAATCCCCCCTCCCCCTTGGTGACTAACCAGGCCATACAACTGCTTGGTTTTTGATTCAGTTACTTTGCTGTTGTTATAAGAGGTATTCTGGCTGTAATGGTTTTCATACATTTTAATAAGTTATATTTCTAGGATTTGTGTGTGGTGCTATATAGTGTTGATATGCAATATTTCTCTTTAAATAAGTACATCCTGGCTCAACAGATTAGGGATACAGAAAGTATGACTTAGCATGCTGGTTGGGCCACAGAAACCTGAGCAAGTCCCCTCGGTTGCTGTCCTGTAAATAGAGATAAGTGCTAGTTTGTCTCTTTCAGAGAGTAGTTTTGGAAATGACTAGGCTTTAAAATGATTTTTAATCTCAGTGGGGAGACACTTGGTTTGGGAACACCAGTTCAAGTGGAAGTGTGTTTAATCCTGCTTTGAGGAAGGGCAACAGTAAAGCTGTGGAATTTTCTCAAGCCGAAGCTGGACCCAATAAAAAGGTAGAGGTGGATGTTAATTTGTGAAGGAGTTAGTGTGGGGTGGGCGGAGGGTGAGGGTGGAAATCTCTGTGAGAGCTGTGGAGGAAAGGGAATAGTGAATATTAAACCTGTTTTGTTGTGATTGCTGAGTGTCTGGGAAGTGTTTCTGTTCTGTATTTCAGAATGTCTAATTTAATAGGGACACGGGCAGTTGCCTTAAGACAGCATTTTTGGACAATTAAAATCAAGAAATAAGTTTTTAGAAATATTTCACATAAAGAAGTACTTCAGTGTAAATAGCATTTAATTTTGTCCTCAAATTTCTTATCAAAATAATAAAGTTCTTGGGCTAGTAAATGTGCAGTTGTAGATGAGTAAACTTTGTCTCTTTGTCTAACATTAAGTATGCCTTAAATGTAGTGTAGTTTTTTAGTCGAAAATATGGACAACCCTGAGGCTGTACTTCTGACTGATAATAGAAATACAATGAAAAAGAATTTTGGGTAGGTATTCTAATGTTTGTGGTGCTTTTAAGAAGTGTGGTGGTATGGTAAGAAAAGAGGGTAGCAGTGCCCTGACCTAAAGCATAATTCAAGGAATGATCAGGAGTCTGAATTGACATTACATTTGGCAGGGTTGCTTTTGTTTATTTGTTTTAATCTTATATCAAGAAAAGTTGATGTGCCACATTGTTATTGCATTTGGATGCAGCGTAATACACAGTTGAGAAAGATACTGAGAAATAGGGTGGTTCTTAGTAGGGTGGGAAATCATGGTGGCATGGTATGTTATGATAATGAACTTATCCGCTAGACTTACTTTGCACTTGCAATGCTAAGAGTTAAATTAGTGAATTGACTCTAATTCTACAGAATAGGACTAAAAGTTTGCTAAGGTTAATTTATTTTCCTAACCTTTCATCTAAAGGGGGCATCTACTTAAATATTTATATAATGCCCAAGAGCAATAACTGAACTAGAATTGCAGATTTTATATATATATATATATATATATATATATATACACACACGCTTTAGGATACATGCAGAATGAGGCTATCCAGCTTACTCAGGCTTGAACTACTCTGTCCTTGGGCGGGGTTATATGGGAGAACTAGCTGCCATTCACGACTTCAGCACAAAAACTTGTTAATGAAATACTTTACAACCCTTAGAATGAGTATGTGGATATGTAATTATGGACATGGAAAGTTTTTCATGAACTTTATAGTAAAAAGACAGGTTGTAAAACTATATATCTAAAAACAGCAATCTTTGTGGAAAAAAAATATGACTACATAGTGTGGAAAAAGTGGTCTGGAAGGATATACACTGGAAGGTCCGTCCTCAGGCTCAGCTTACCTGTTAGATCTTCCCGTGAAGTCTCTTTGGGTGGCTGTCTCTCTAAATATGCTTCCGGGATGGAAATCTTTTGGTAACACTTGATTTATTGTTTACTTCTATTCAATTGGGAATTTCTACAGGGGAAAAATATATAACACACTTACATACACTTTTTCAGAGTAATACTATTTCACTGGGGACACACTTAGTTGAAGATCAGAAAGACTGATTTAGAAAACAACAAACAAACTCCAACTACCTAAAATATTCAAGAATCTGGCAGGGTTTGGGTTCAGTGGGGAATCCTTCAAAAACAAAGCTTTCTGCAGATGAAGTTAAAAGAGGAATCTACAAAGTGAAAGCTGAGCTAAAACAAACCCCCAAACTAAACCAAAACAAAAAAACTTGCAAAACTTGGGAAAGCTAGGCTTATCCTAAGAGATTCTTTGTAGATATCCAGGAGATTTCCTCCTCAGGTTTTGTTAGTGCTAGTGTGTCCCTATTCCCCCCCCCCCTTAGCATGTACATCTCTCTTTTGTCCTTTAAAAAAAAAAACAGCAGCTCATTCTTAGCCCTTGGTCCTTCTCATCGGCTACCGCATCTCCTCCACCTTCATCCGAGCTCTCAAAGGCTGGTCCGTGCTCACTGTCTCCACTTGTATCTTTCCCTAACTATGGGTTCTACCCCTTGACAGTACCGAAACTGCTCCCTTTCCTAATTGCCCAATTCTGTAGGGTTTCTTTTATTTCTCATCATTTTGACCTCTCTGTATTCTGTATATAAAGAACAGTAACCCCCGTTCTCAAACTATTGGTCTATCAAAATTTTTCTTGATCTCTACAGCATAAAATCGAAGCTGAGCTAAGCTGGTCATGTGACTGTGGTCACCTCCACCCTCAAATCTGCCTTCCCCAAACCCCACCAAATGTGTCTTATGTTTTAGCAGTACCTCTGGTAACCCGCGTGCCTGCTCTCCTACCTTGTTTCTTGTGCTTAGAATACTTTCCCCACCCTGTAACCTAATCTTCATCTTTCAATATGCCTCAGGGTTCACCCACTCCTTTCCTCATGCTTCCAAAAGTCAGTTGCTCTTTCTTCTGTTTTAATTCGGTATTTTGTGTGGCCTCTTCTAGGGATGCATTGTGTCGTGTGTTTTTTTCTTGATTGTGGACCTCCTGCAGGCAGGGTTTGGATTGTATTCACTCTCCCTTGTTAGTGCTCAGCACAGTGATGGGCACAGAGTCAGCATCTGGCACAAGTTTGTTCAGCTGAACTGAATGGAGCGAGTTCTGTGAGAGCGCATATTTTGTACATATACGAGTGGGCAGATAAGCCTCGGTGGGATAGAAATAGCAGAGAAAACAGAATACATTTGTTGACTTCATTTTTACTAAACCATTGGTAAACAACCCCATTTTCAGACTGTCTTGTGAAGGGAACAGACACCTACACAGGGAAAAAAAATCACTGTCATGAAATACCATCTGACCAAAGGAGTCAAAAAGTGAGATTGTGGAGCCTGCAGCCAAGATGCTTAACCTGTTTGTTTTCACATATTATTAGGAAAATACTGCAGGTAGCCTTTTGAGTGTAGTTTTAGTTTTAGTTTTTTTTTTTCCCCCTTCTCTGATGAATAGAAACGATTGATTTGTTGTATCTAAATGGGCCCATGGCAAAGGACTGAAAGTAATTTTAAACTACTTGAGAATATTTTCCTCTATGAAAATTCTTGAAGGTTTAGCCCTATCCTAAATTAATGCACTGTTTGAATTTTTATTTCTTTTTTTAAAGTGTAAATCAATCCTCAACTGTCTACTCTTCCAGTAACTTGCAACCTGCAGGGGTACTTCCTGCTGCAGGAAGCACCTCTCTGTTCTTAGTCCCCACAGACAGGAGGCTCCTGAGGCTTCACTGCTGCCTGGTGTGGTTGTGGCCGCAAAGTCAGAATAATTTGGATAAGCCGGGTAGCCTTCACGAACACGGTCCACTTGGTTTGCAGGGGCAGCGCAGCGGGGCCCGAGGGCACCCTCAGCTCTTGTGTGCAGCCCACAGCAGCGCTTGTTGAGGTATGGCACAGATCCTGCCCTGTCCTCTTCCCTGCTCCTCTCCACCGCTCAGTTTCACTGTAGTTTGGTTCTGAGGCTCCAGTGTTTTTTTTTTTTTTTCTGCTTGCTTTTACTTTCCCTGATTCTGATTTACAAAATTATCTCTATTTGGCCGTCCATTTTATTTCTCTTTTCTTCCTCCCCAATTTCTTTCTTTAATAGTTCTTGTAATACTATATGTTCCACATTCCAAAATTCCAATTTACAATTTTTTTCATAAAAACTTTATAATAATGAGGAAATTTAGAAACCCTTCAGCAAATTATTAGGCTATTCCCAGATATGTTATTCTAAAATATTTTGCATTTTGAAAAGACAATATGTGGATCTGCTGAGTTCAAGAGGTTCAGAAGGGTGGACCTTGAAGAGCAAGTCTCCTTTCTACCCATCTTCCTCATTTCTGCTCTCTGGAGTCAGCTGTTGGTACAACTTTTACTTGTTTCTATTTTTTCCTTCTGGAGAGAGTCTGTACCTATACAAGTCGATAAATCTGTTTTTATAAGCTTTAAATTTTATATTTTGGCACCCTGTGGCATAGTATTTATATCTCTTGGAAGTTGTGAGTGATGCTAGTAGTATTTATACTTTATGAAGTATACTATTCCACATTGTTTCCTTGTGAAATAAATATTGCATAAGAGCACGAGGTTATATCTTGTATATCTTCCAGTATGAGTGGGCAAATGTGGCCCATTTTCTGTTTTCAGTTGTGTTGAGTTTCATACTAATTTTGATCCACATTTTTATTGGGAACGTAAAGTACAATTTGCTTGATAGTTATTGAGGGTACTTAGGAGACTGGATGTTCTGTTCTGATATTAATCACCTTGCAAAAGTGCTCTGAGCACCTTATCCTTCAACTTGCACTTTATCCTGACTTTTCCCAAGCTTTTTACAAGAGGATATTATAGTCAGGATCTTGAAGCATGAAGGAGTTGAGATTTTCACAGGCATACTCCACGACTTGATAATGGAACAAGCAACATCACCCAGGATTCCTGGCTCGCTGGCTTTAAGCACCAGCTCAGAACCAGCTCACAAATGCACTAGAACTCTGCCAACTGCAGAGGTAGACTGATGTAATTGGACACCTGCTATTTCCAGAAAGTCATAGATTACCCTCTGTACTAAAAAAAAAAAAAACCTTTTAAAAGGCTTCAGTTAAAGATCTTTTTCCACTCTGTATTTCCTCATTTTTCAGTCTTCTTGGTTTTCAGCCCTTCTTTCCCACCTACTGTTCCTCCTCAAACTGCCCCAACAGATATTGAGTAGATTTATGTTACCAATCCATTTTGCAGTTTTAATGTTCTAATTCAAAACTCATGTGTTCAAGTGTGCATCATGTGCATTCTTGGAAGCCTATTCTAGTGGAATATCTTGGAGAATGACCAGTAAAAGCACCTCATGTCACTTTTCAGTCTTAAAAAAAAAGAATAATATATTGTTTTAAATCCAGAATATTTGGAAGAGTTATCCAAACATGGGCCCATGAGGGAAAATTTAAGTTCCTATGTTTGCTTGCTTGCTAAGACTTAATTTCATTTGAATATGTGTTTACTTTTTGAGTCCCTCAGTTTGTCTATATTTCAGTTGTATGTAAGATTATTGCCCTTAAATTATATAGGTCTAAATGGTTCTGAACCCTCCAGTTGAAAGATGCTGCTTGAACACTTTGGCCATTACTTTGACAGTGACAGCTCACCTTCCCTACATACTTTTTCTTCTTTTGAACTGCCAGTTGTATGGAAGATAGCGATGTAACTTCTTTGATGTTTTTGTTAAACATTTCTAAAATTCTGCTGGCATTCTGCTCGAGGCAGGCCTTTGATGAGACCTACAGTGCCTATTGCTAGTGACAAAGCACCTGCTCCATGCTGTCTGCTGGTGGTGGTGGTAAGCTTACGTTCAAAAAGAACCTTTCAACGTGAAGGTTCCTGAAGCCTGAGATGAACACAACCCACCTCAAATCTCAAGTTGATGCAATCAGTCTTAGAATAGAGAGCAGTCCTATGCAGACACTTAATTAACCACTCTATGTAGATAGAAATAACCAACTGTCTCCTACTAAAATGGTCTCTGTCCCTAAGCTCACAGATGAAGATCTTAAACAGAGGACAGTCATGTGTTTTCAAAGTGACTTGTGATATACTCATAAGGTGTATTCCACAGTCTAACCTTTGGTGAATCACACAGATGAAACTTCTGTTCAGTGTCTGGGCATGTGCTTGATGAGCCCTCCTGTGTTCTAGGCATTCATGAGCTGGTTTCACGAAGTCCAGGAGACATGGGCCTGGCAGTGATCTAGGACACAGGCCAAGTTTAGTGACTACTTCTATATTAATTCATGCTTTGTTTCAAATTCTTGTGGCAGAAGCTGGAAGGAAGGTTTAGATCATCCACAGGTGAGAATGTTAGAGTAGAGGTTGAGGTAACTAGCTTCTGTGTACCCAGCAGTGAGAAAACACACATTTCCTGTCCATACGCTTTCTATCTTCCTATAACTTCCCCATAAAGTTAATAACATTTGTGTATCTTAGAGCTTTACAACAGCCTTGTAATCCAAACAGTGTATTTGTAATTTGTGTATTTGTCATCCAAGTAGATGTTGATATCTTGTTTTATAGATGTAGACATTTGCGTCTCAAATACAGTGACTGGCTTGACAGCATAAACTCAAGTGGTGAAAACTGAGCAGGGCTCAAATCTACTCCCCATCCTGAATCCTCTGCTTTTTCTGCTCAGCACCCTGGAGGCTAGTGATCTTAATACTCAGCGACATTTATCAAGTCCTTACCCAGAATAGTGTACTGTGCCTGATGCTATGAATTGATACTGAAACAGAATCACACAGTTCCGCCGTCCTTTACAACATAATGGTGGAGTTAGGATAATGACACAGGAAAAATGGGTAATGCTGGGTGTAATTAAGTTGTGTAAGTACAAGCACTCCAGTGCAACCGCCGTGAAGTGGCATCTTGCTACTGGTGAACAATGGCAAGTGTTATCTGACTGGTATCAAAGAGCCCTCTGAGAGGCTTACAACGTTCATTCCTGCCGGTTTCTTGCCGGAAGAAGCACCGGTACGTTCTCTGCCTTGCCAGCTCTACAGGCTTCTTGTAATCTATAACCATGTTCAGGTCTCTCCTGTTTCAAGAGAAAAACCTTGACAGTTGCCTCTGATTCCCTGCGCTGTTTTGTTCCTGCTGAGCCTATCACTCCATCTTCTGTCTCCACTTCTCATTTAAAGTTCTCGAAACATTGGCTACCCCTAGTCCGCAATTGTTCCTTTTCTTTTTCTTCATGGCTCCGCTTCCTCTGCCTGTCCCTTAAATATCAGTATTCCCCATATCCTACGTCCCTATTGCTTTTATTCCTAACACTCACTATATTCTGGCGATGTCCACATCTTCACCTTAAGCCAACAATTCTCACCCGTCTTCAGACTGTTTCCCAGAATATTCCACAAGTGCCTTAGATTGGACGTGTATAAAGGGGAAATAATCATTTCCCCCTTTAAAGCTGGCCACGATCATGTTTTCTTGACTAATGAATGGTACTAGTGAGTGGCAGGACAGCTGAGAACCAGGTTGACTCCCTTCCCTCGGCCTCTGATTCCCGAGGAGCTTGCTTTCTAAGTGCTCTTGACGCTGACACCACTTTCTAATTCTACTGTATCGCTGCAGACCCTCGCCACCCTGCTTTTGTATTTTCAGTATCTCCCTGCCTTCAAGCTTGTTTCCCTCATATCCATCAACTCTATAATTATCAGGGTCAGGGTTTTTTTTCCCATGTGATTGTTGTATTTCCTTCTTTTTTTTTTTTTTGCAGGACCAGGGATTGAACGCAGAGGCGTTCTACCTCCGTGCTACGCCCCCGGTCCTATTTTTTATGCTTTATTTTGAAACCGGGTCTCACGAGGTTGCGGAGGGCCTCACTAAGGAGAGAGAGAGAGAGACACAGAGAGAGACAGAGACAGAGACAGAGCGAGAGCTGAGGCTGGCCGCGAACC
>PVJS01001717.1:0-93238 GCA_004027185.1 Glis glis
GCAGCTATAAACATAGATACACATGCATTAGTCTGGTAATTAGGTTTTAGTTCTTTGGGGTAGATGCCTAGAGAATTTATGGCATCAGCAACAGCACAGTGATGGCAGAGCACTCCCAGCCAGTGTGTGTTTCCAGTGACCGCGTTCAACCCGATGTCGGCGGTGTAAGTGCTAACAACTCTTTTTATGTGGTTGCGCCTAAGCACTTGCTTATTGTGTAGCAAGGGAACCCACAGAGACACACCAGACTCCAAAAACTCCTATTTTGAGGTCTTTATTCTACTGACCGGTCAGGGCCACACACCTGGTGAGTGCAGCCCCGAGGCTCTATTGACGGCTGCTTATATAGGAAAAAGTACAGTTTTACAGAATCAAAAGTTCAAGTTCACATAATTTCAGAATGATGGAAAACAACTCACTGGAGACCAAACAATATATGTTTACCTTACATTTGACATTGCTTGGATTTTCTACATCTGCATAAGCAGAGCAGCGGGGATGCAGAAGCCGAGATTAAGCATTGTGCAGCATTAGCAAAGTTCATGGCGACCCTGCCTGAAGCCAAACATTCTTAGTGGAGCTTATGGCCTTGTAGTGCTCAGGGCGGCAACATGGAGTCACTAGTGTTAAAGTTTAAGCATACCTCATCTCAAGTGAACAGTAGAACCTGTATTTTTATTATGAGTTATTTTCTTTTTACCTCTCTTTATTAAACACCCAGAGCATTATATTGATTTTTTAAATTAACGTGTGTAGGACCTGTGAATATGGTAAAACAAATCTCTGCTTTTTAAAAAGGGACTTAATAGCGATGTAGACTATGAAAATTCCTTTAGGTTAAGGGCTACCTACATAGATGGTCTTTAAGGATTTTTAAATGAAATACAAAATTATATCTATTCAACGCTGCCTGAAAAAGAGTGGTATTGTTGTGAGCCTCTGATATGTACCCACAAGTACACACGAGATTAGACTGGAGAGCTTTTGAGAAGTAAAATGTCTGGGTCCCTCCCCTGAGCAATCAAGTCACAATCAAAGTATCAATTTGCATCCACCTGAACCTTGAGACCCAGACCATGGTCATTTTTTTAACATTTCTAGTACATAACGAGGGGTTCCAGAATGTGAGGTGTCAGTCAAGAAAGGGTCCAAGCTCTGGAACTAAATATCAGGCTTTGATTTGAGCTATGCCATGTCCTCCTCTGCCCCCAGGCCTCAGTTTCCTCCCCCATCAAGTGGGGCTTGAAACTGCACCTGCCTGGTGAGATGCGAGAATAAACAAGTCAGTGCAGAGAGAGTGTCCCTTCACCTTGTGAGGACGAGAGGAATAGTAGAAAAACAGTTAAAAGAATCCCGCCAGCCAAAGCAGCATCCCAATGTCACATCACGTTACTAAGATGTTAGAATGTTCTGATTTAAAACCACCATGTGTGTCAAGGTAGCAGACAACCATCACTTGAATTTTTACCTCTTTTAGTGGGGTTCTTGATTTAGTCAAAATCAGATTGAGTTAAGACAAGCTCTCCATTGCTAAACTACTGGCCACATTGCAAGGCCAAAGCAAGAGGGCTGGAGTCCTCCCCAGAAAGAGTCCTGAAGAAGAAAGCCTTCCATGGTCATTCAAAAGTCAAGATCAATATATATTTAAATTTGGTGGGGTTTTTTTTTTTTGGTGCTAGGGATTGGACCAAGGGGCATTCTACCTCCAAGTGACACCCCCAACACTATTTTATTTTTTATTTGGAAACGGGTTCTCAATACGTTGATGAGAGCCTTGCTAAGTTGCCGAGGCTGGCTTCGAACCTGCGATCCACCTGTCTCAGCCTCCCAAGTACTGCGATTACAGGTGTGAACCACCATGCCCAGCTCAATATTTTTGGAGAGCATGTTTCAAATGTGCAAGAAGTATATGAACAAAAATCTTTGATCTTTATGTTAACGGAGGACCTTTAAAACAATCAGATACCGCAGGAATCTGAGGACTCGGGGCTCCAGGAGAGGAGAGGGTACTGCAGAGCTCAGATGAGCCAGGACATCAAGGACATCTGTTGCAGCGCCGTCCAGCCAGCTCTGTGCATACACAGACACTTCAGCCTGATTTTCCTGGCACTCAGGGCTTCATCCCCAGACCTGAGAACATGCTCTAAATCCTAATCGATGCTCTAGCTACACTCGCCTGGGAGCGGAACCAGCTGAGGCCCCTTCTGTGTTTAAATCACACAGTACGGTTGGAACTGTAATTCCCATTCTCTTACTTGCTTTTACTAATTTAATTCACATGACTATATATCTTTATGTAGTACGTGTTCACATCTTTATAAGCTGAGAGCTCTATGTCTTCTACGATCTGAGGAACTACCAGGGACTACCAGGGAGGTAAACAGGTCTGACTCGTTGAGGAATAAAAAGGGAGCATGTTCTCCCGGACCTCCAACGCCCCATCTGTACTGGGGATGGGACAACCACTATTTTTTTTATATGATTGCCTTTCCCTAAATGTGATCCAATTACTTCCAGAATAGGAGACTGCAAACTTTTCCTGTAAAAGGAGAGATAATACATACTTCAAGCTTTGTGGAGTGTCTCTGTTTTATATTCTCCTTTGGTTTTTTAATAACCTTTTAAATTTAAAAAAATATCATGCCTGGCTCCAGAGCTGTATAAAAACAGACTGCAAACTAGATGTAGCTTCTGGACCCTAAGTCACAATGCCAGCTTTAGATAAATGGATCTACAACTGGTGCCCAGGACTCAGCCCAGTTAAGATTTGCCTTTCCTGACTGAGCCTGGCTGCAGGGAGAGGGAGGCGGGGAAGGCAAGGTGGAGAAGGATGCCTAGCAGCCATGATATCGCAGTCCTTATCCTTGAGGAGACAATCCACTTGTATCTGACTTTAGATTTGTCAACTGCTCTTATTTTTATCTGGATTTAGAGAAGGAGGAAAAGCCAAAGCATTGGGGTATAGCCTTCTATGGGTACCACTAGCCCCAAAGACAGAAATGATATCCCCTTTTGGAGAGAAGTGCAGGTGTGCTTACTGTCCATCATGAAACACTCGGGTTCTCCAAGCCACTGCATACCTCTCTGCATTGTTACATGGAGATTGGGGCACAGAATAGGTTTTGTTTTGGTTTTTGGTGGGTTTTTTTTTCCTTTGGTGGTACCGGGGATTGAACCCAGGGGCATTCTACCTCCGGGCTACACCCCAGCCCTATTTTTTATTCTTTATTTTGAAACAGGGTCTCACTAAGTTGCGGAGGGCCTCACTAAGTAGCTGAGGCTGGCCGCGAACCCGGATCCTCCAGTCTCAGCCTCCCAAGTACTTGGGTTACAAGCGTGCGCCACCACGCCCGGCTTTTCTTTTTTTAAAGCTAAGATTTTGGCTACTGCTCTTGCTGTAACTAAGTCTTGTGTCTCTGATCCAGGTGTTTCATGTCTTTCTAGACCTGTATCTTGAACATGAGGAGTCTACAGAAAGAACTGTCAGGCAGAAGGTGTCCCCAAAACATTCTGTGACATCTTTAGATTATGGCATGATCAGAGAATTTTATATAGTTCTCAGGTTTTCTTCTTGAAGATTCTAGAAGATTAGGAGACATTTGAGAGCAGTAGCTCTTTATTTTGTGTATTTATGTGTCTGGCTCAGAATCTAGAATAATGCCTAGCACAGTGTGGATATTTAGTAGAGGAAGGAAGGAACGAAGGAACGAAGGAAGGAAGGAAGGAAGGAAGGTCTTATTTATGTGACACTGTTGTAAGAATTTTCTGTGACTACTTGAGTTTTCCAAGAAGAAATTAGACATTCCTAGCTCAGTCACTTTAAAGCAACAGATGAACTTATCCATGCATCTCCTTGCCCACAGGTTGAAGAGAAAAACCCAGGAGTGAACTATAGCAATAAATAAAGACTGAAGGGCTTGGAGGGAAAGGTGGCATTTTAATATAGTTTGGGGAAGAAATATCTCAGGGGCCCAACTGCACTGTTTAACATGGGTTGCTATTGTGTGATTATTGAAATAACTGATAGAAAGCTGGGAGCTGTGGCACATGCCTGTAATCCCAATACTTTGGAGGCTGAGACAGGAGGATCCCAGGTTTGAGGCCAATCTCAGCAACTTAGTGAGACCTTATTTCAAAAGAAAAAATAAAATAGGACTGGGTGTGTAGCTCGTAGGTAGAATGCCCTGGGTTTAATCCCCAGTAGCATAAAAAATAAAATAAAAAGGGCCAGGGATGTAGCTCAGTGGTAGAATGCCCCTGCATTCAATCCCAAGTACAAAAATATTAGATGATAGATAGATAGATAGATAGATAGATAGATGATAGAAGGGTGGATAGATAGATGATAGACAGATAATAGACAGACAGATTGATGATAGATAGATAGATAGATAGATAGATAGATAGATAGATAGATGATAGATAGATAGATAGATAGATGATAGATGATAGATAGATAGATAGATAGATAGATAGATAGATAGATATGGACATAGCTGATAGACCCTCTGTGTGGGTCACAACGAGTTATCCTGAGTGGGCTACTCTTTGTGTGATCTGTACAGATGACGAAACATGTAGCCAAGTCAACGGGGCCCCAGATGGAGTGTCATTTAGAGGGTGCTAGTGATCAAACCTGCCCCACAGCAAGGAGATGCTGGGAAAGCACTTTGGGGGATGGGGGAGAGCATGCTTAGGGAACACAGGGCTTGAAGTAGGGCTGTGTGGTTATTACTGAGTGACTTTCTGAATGATTTTCAAGGCCCTATCACAGCTTGGAGGCAGGTCTTCCACATCGTGACCCATGCAGGAGGGAACAGTGGTGGCTTTGAACCTGCGATCCTCCTGTGTCAGCCCCCAAAATACTGGGATTACAGACATACACCACCATGCCCACTCTTGAGTAAGCAGAACCCTCAATCTACTAGGGTGAATTTCCCCCACAAAGTTTCCCCAGTAGGAAATCTGTCACTTCTCTTGGTAAACACACCAACGGGAGAGGGACATTTCTCTGTGGTTCCATGCTTGCCCTCTCTTTGGGCCCACCCTGCCCGCCCCATCAGCATCCACCCTCTGCAGACCCTCGGGCTCACATCTGTCCCTGGCCCTGGTGTGGCTCTCAACATCGTCCAGGTGCGCTGTCTGTTCCTTCCCGGAAGCTGTGCTCATCCCATATCAATAGGTATCATGGGAGCAGGAGGAAGAGCTGGCAGGGGACAGGGTAGAGAGTCTAACCAAAAAAGTATGGCAAAAAAAACTAGATTAAGAAAAATTAAACAAGTTTCTGTCCTTCAGAATTTCTCAGCGCTTTCAACTCACTAATGTGCTGTGAACATCTCCCGAAGCAAAACACGTTGTTGGAGCCTGCCCCAAACACATTTGGCAACAGCCCCCTTTTATATGATGCATCTTAGACTCGGCCTTGGAGTACATTTATATGTTTATTCAACAAATTTGCATTAAGCATCAACTGTGCCCTGCACTTCACTGTGTGCTAGCGAGGCCACGCTGAATGACACCACAGCACCCCTGCCGTGTGGCGCTTGCTGAGCAGAAACCTCTTGGAAACGCTCCTCCAAAGGCCACCCTCTACCTGACCCCTGTCCCTGTTCTTGTTCCTCCTCTGCCCTCTAGGTGAGCCTCTCTTTTCCGTCTAGCGATCTGGAGAGCCTTGGAGAAGCAGGGTCTTGCTTGGCTGGACTCCAGTCTAGTTCCCTCCCTTTTGACTTGGGGAGAACCTGACTTAGCCATCATTCGACCTGTTGTTTTAGACAGGGACACCTGAGCTGTCCACAGGCATCGCTGACAAGCCCTTCCTGTTATGTCCTGTGGCCCTTTGCTCAGCCTGCCTGTATCATCCGCACTTCCTGTCTCTTCCATTCCGACCTTCTTCCTTTCTTCCTATGGCCTCCGTTGCTTACATCAGAAGCTCTTCTGAGGAGCTGGTTCCACAGCTCATCCACTCACACTGGAATGCTCTCCTGGCTGCCCATCCCTGGCCCCTCCTGGGATCCCCCTGTCAGAGTCACCATGTCTCCTACTCAAAAGTATATAGTTAGCGCAATTCAACCCATCATGGCGGAAATCCTGTATCAGGAATAGTTCTCATGGTTGGTGTAGGAAAAGAAACACCAATTAATACTCATGTCCATGTCCTGCTCCCTCATGTTCCCCACTGTCCTGAGTCACGGGGGGGGGGGGGCTTGGCACACTGGAGGAGAGGAGACTACCGCCCTCCCTGCCAGGAAGCAGCCCTGTCTGCTCAGTGGTTGGGGCTGCTTCTCCTTCGCCCTGTGTCTGTTGTTGTGAGGCAGTCCGGGCCTCTGTGTCTACAGAGACAGCACTAGTGAAGTCTACTAACCATCGGGTACCACAGCCATGTGGTTATTTGTTGGTTTTGTTTGGTTTGTTAGAACACAAAGGAGTTAGTTTTATGCCCAAATCAACTCCACACAGGATAGAGATTGTGTGTGAGGAGACTGAGCCCCTGGGGGACTCGTAACAAGCCTGGGAAGCTGTGGGGTTCCAAACCCATGCCAGCCGAGGCTCCGATCACCTTACCAAGCCCTCTGGGAAGGGCGAGGCTGCAGGGCATTTACATCTGTGTACACATGTGTATTAAAAGTCTCTTAGGAGAACAAGAACACTACTTTCCAAAAACTAGGGGTATTTCAAGGCAGCAAATATACTCTAAATCCGTAGAGTGAAACAGGCAAGCCGTGTGGAGGCGGGTGCTGCGGCAGAATTGTGTCCTCCGGAAGGCAGTTGTTAGAAACTTAATCCCCAATGTGTTGGAGACAGGGCCCCGAGGAGAGCTGGCTAGGCCACGAGGACTCTGCCCTCGTGAATGAATCCACACTGTTACTGCAGGAGTGGGTTTGTTATAAAAGGAGTTCATCCCCTTCTCCTCTCCCGCCTTGTTCGTGCCCTTCCCCTCCCGCCATGGGATGATGCATTGAAAAGGCCCTGGCCAGATGTTGGCCTCTTGATCTTGGACTCCCCAGCCTCCGGGGAGAAATAAACTTCTGTTCTTTATGAATTACTCCGCCTGTGATATGCTCTTATAACAGCGCGAACAGACTGACACATGGTGACTAGCACGTGGCAGGTGAGGAAGACACGGCACTGAAGGAAGTCTTGCTGCTCTGGGCCACAGGCAGCAGCTGCATGTTAGACAAGCACGCTGTTCTTCTGGGAAGTGCTTCCTACGACCCACCTCCATCCACACGGGCTCCACCAGCAGCGATGTTTTCCATGGCCCAGCCCCCTCCCAGTGCTCCGGCTGTCAGGTGGGCATTCAGTTGCCCAGTTGCCCGGTGCTAATGGTGTGGTGATGTGGGCGCCCAGGCTCTGGCTGCTGAGCACAGGAAAGTGCTGCATGATGAGCAGGCAGGAGGAAAAGAGACTTTTTTTTAGTGGGGGGAGAGGGCAACTGGGGATTGAACCCTGAGGCATTCTACCTCCGAGCTATTCCTTGAGCCCTTATTTTTTATTTTGAAACAGGGTCTCACTAAATTGCTGAAGGTCTTGCCAAGTTTCTGTGGCTGGCCTCGAACCTGTGATGTTCCTGTCTCAGCCTCCCAAGCACTGGGATTACAGCCATGCACTATCGTGCCCAACTAAGAGAGGTTGTGTGTGTGTGTGTGTGTGTGTGTGTGTGTGTGTGTGTGTGTGTCTTCTAAATCTCTGGGTTCCCATCAATCCCGAGACCCAAACATTTTCCTTATGTTTTAGATGTCCCTCCTGTCTAGGTCAGTTTGGCATTACTTGAAACCAAAGGACTTGTTTCTAGTACAGTTCCTCTGAGCCCCTGGAAAGAGTAGAGGAAAGAGCCCCGTGGTGTTAGGAAGCTGTGTGAGCATTCTGGGCTCGGTGAGGCTGGATTCTGGATCACAGCTGTGGCGATGAGAATGAGAAGATCCAAATGGTGTTGGAGAGAACCAAGCTGTGGGAAGCGAAGACAGAGGAGTGCTCCCCAGCATTTGGAGTGCTCATCACAGTAACATTTTCCTGTGACACCTTGTTGGCTGCAGTGTTTTTATAGCAGTGATGGGTGTCATAGCCTCAGCACTAACCCAGTAGCTCCTGGGCTAGGACTCGACCATGAAGCACGTCAGAAAGCCAAGGGCAGTAATCACGACCCAGGGGATCTCTAACTTTACCCAGACGAGAGACTTTACCCAGCCTTTCCAAAACAGAAAGTAAGCTATTCAGCTATCATTTCGCCAAGCAAGTCCCATTCTCTGCAAATGACAAGGCTGTTGCAACCCTCCGCAGGAAGCACTGAGCGCTGCTCCCTGGAGACGCTGGGCTTGAGCTGAAGCATCTGGCATCCAGGGAGAGCTGATCAACTGGGAGTTAAGTCCTGGAGGGGCGCCATGACAGTAGGAGCCAAGAATGTGTCCGAGTGCAGACAAACATCACAGCTCATTAGCCAGCAGCCTGTGTCTTCTAACCACCTATACAAATATTTGTGCCTCTTTCTCCTGTGATCTAGGTTGATGATAAACTTTGGGGAAATTTACAAAGTAGTGACCTAGACAAAACTTTTCCTTGCACAGATCTTTCCTTTAACTAAGATCCCTGACATTCACTGTTAGAAATGTGAGAAGGAGTCTCTGGGAACAATGATTTCCTCAGGGGCTCTCTTTCAGATTAAGGAAGTTTATAGAGAATCTTATCATTCCATAGCATACAGTCTCATTATCCTCAGTGACTCTGGCACTTCCAAAGAAAATGTCAGTGGCTAACAGAAAGAATTCAGTCTTGCAACAGAAGTAAATAAGTTAGTTCTTGGCCTCCTAGCAATCAATTTCAAAGTATAGATATTTAAGTTTCTGCACTGTGAGGTGCGGGGAGCAACCAAAGTCAGTCAGGACAAGGTATGTGTTGTGCTGCAGTAACAAAAGCCCCCCAAGCCAAAGCTCCATCACAGCATGGTATTATGAAGGCTTAAACAAAGGTTCATTGCTTGTTCAAGTTCCACGGCAGTCACTGACCAGCAAGGGGCTCCACTCACCACCGTCACTCAGTGGCATAGGCTGACACAGCATCTCCAATTGCTATCATAGTGCCCTAGGGAAGGACAAGCCTAGGGCCAATCATAGGGTCTCTTATCGCTTCCTCCCAGAAACTGTCCATGTCAATCCCACTCCCATGTCATTAGCCAAAGCAAATCACAAGGCCACACCTCACTCCAGGTGGGCAGTGATATGAAGTCCTGCCACGCGCTCAGAATGGTTGAGCGCTGGGAATACTTGATGAAAGGCTCTGATGGCTACCACAGTGCCCATCTTTGGAGACAATCTGAACACTGAGCCCTGAGGTACTAACTGTAAATGAAAAGGAAGTTTAGAAAAGGGCCTGAGATAGCGAGGGAAGATTTCATAGAAAAGCTGGAGTAGGCTTGGCCTTCAGGCAGGGCAGGATCAGATGGGCTGTGAGGAGGGCATGGGTGTCAGATGAGGCCGGCGGGGGGGGGGGGGGGGGGGGGGGGGGGGGGGGGGGGGGGGGGGGGGGGGGGGGGGGGGGGGGGGGGGGGGGGGGGGGGGGGGGGGGGGGGCAGCTCAGCGGTGGACCCGAGCAGGGCATTGGCGGGAGATAATGAATCTGCCAGGCATATGTGGAAATCTGAACATGCTTCAACCTCCTCCCAATTCTGCTCCATCACAAAAATTTATTATGAACCGTTGGAATCCAAAATAGTGAGGATATTCATCAAGAGAGGTGATGAGCCAAGCGCAGTGGTACATGTCTGTAATCCCAGTACTTGGGAGGCTGAGACAGGAGGATTGCAGGCTCGAGATCAGTCCCAGCAACTTAGCAAGACCCTCAGCAACTTAGTGAGACCCTGTTTCAAAATAAAAAATAAAATTGGGCTGAAGGTATAGCTCAGAGGTAGAATGCCCTGGGTTCAACCCCCGTATTAGAGGGAGACAGAGAGAGAGAAACACAGAGAGAGAGAGAGAAAGAGAGAGAGAGAGAGAGAGAGAGAGAGAGAAAGAGAGAGAGAGAGAGAGATGATGGGTGATGTTTCTCTTCAAAGACTCTTCTCTTCTTACAGGTCTTGCAGAGGAAAATACCGACACATTGCTAACAATCCTTGGTACACATTTGTATAGACACTCTCAGAAATAAGTGTGAGACCTAAATCTGTTCCCTTACCAAAGCCCTCTTCTCTTACCAAATACATCAACTCCTAGTCGCAGGTAAAAGGGAGAAAAAAGATCCCGTCCATAGCTGTCTCGCCATACCAGATCACAAAAGCAGGCTCCCAGTGCAAAGTGCAGAAAACCACCAGAAGTTCCCACATTTAGACAGGGAAGTGCAGACTGTTGAAGAAGCCCTTACAAATCATCAGGGCTTTAACTGGGGGAAACAGAGTAAAAAGGCAAAGCAAGATATTTTTAAATTTTATTTATTTATTTTATTTTTGTGGTACTGAGGATTGAACCCAGAGGCATTCTACCTCCAAGCTACATCCCCATCCCTTTTTATTTTTTTGTTTTGAAACAGGGTCTCACTAAATTGTGGAGACTGGCCTGGAACCTATGATCCTCCTGTCTCAGCCTCCCAAATACTGGGATTACAGGCAAGCATCCCCATCCCCATGCCTGGCTGCAAGGATTTTTTTTTTTTTTAGAAAGTACTTTTCTTCTTAAGCTGAATGTTTGGTTAGCTCATCCAGTGTGTGTGAATATCCAATTTGTTCCTTCCAGCTTCTCATGGGAAGTCCATGCTGAAGAACAACAGAAAATAAGTTTAGATAAATAGCATGAACCACATTATGGCAATTTCTCAACATCTGACAAAAGATTAGACTTTATATGAGAGATAGTAAGGAGCCAATAAATATTTGGGGACATAGAATGACCTGATGAAGCCCTGGTTTGAGACAATCTGAAATAATGTGAGTATATTGGAAGAACAGAAAGAAGAATCGGAGAAGGCTCAGAGAGAGGTAGATTCGTTGACATGAATGGTGACTGAGACCCCAGAGGAAAAAACCAGAGACTCTTAGGTGAAGAAATCTTAGTCAAATAACTTATTTAGAGAATGAAGGCAAGAGAAAAATGACTTAAGACTTTTCAATTTGAGGAATTCAGGAGAGGAACCAGCAAAAGACATAAATTGAATCTTTGTGTCCCCCTAAAAATCCACATGCTGAAATCCTAACACCCAATGTGATGGGTCTTATTTAAAACACGTAGTTTATGGTGCTTTGTTCGAGCAGCCTGGACTGGCCAAGACAGGTACTGAGGAAAGGAAGTAAGTGAGGTAGGGGAACATCTAAATCTCAGATTTTTATCTTCAGTTGCCCTGAGATTTATGGAAGTGTTATGTTCTTAATCCAGGACAGCCTATGGCATTGGAAGGGAAATCAAGCATCATTGACCAAAAGCATATTTCTCTAATTCTCTGGTATTAGAATTGTAATAGCTTTTTGTTGCTGTGACCAAAATACCTGACGAGAACAACTTAGAGGGGGAAATTTTATTTTGGATCAGGGCTTCAGAGGTTCTGTCCATGTCCACTGACTCCATTGCAGAAATGTGGCAGAGGAAAGTTGCTCAGCTCATGGCAGCCAGAAAGCAGAGAGAGTAAAAGGAAGGGGCCAGGGATGGATACAGTCCAAGGCCATGCCCTCCAGTGACCTACTTCTTTCAGCCACATCTTACTCCAAATTATTAATCCATCAGGTGGATTAATCCACCAATGAGGTTACAGCCCTCACAATCCAATAAATTCACCTATGAACATTGCTGTGTTTCCTAATCTATGTCTGTTTTTTTTTTTTTTTTTTGAGGGACGTACTCTATGTCCAAACCATAACAAGAACATTCACACTAGAGCAGAAAACGAACATTTCGATCTAGGTAAGCAGAGCATTAGCACATTTGGGCAGTTCTCAGACTTAATCCAGTCACACTCTGTAGCTGAACTCAGAGGTGCCCCCTTCAACTAGCGATGTCAATAATTCTGCAAGATGTATTCATTCCTCCATGAGACACTCTCTGACCCACACCTTCACTCAGCCCCTTTCCTTTGTGCTCCCCTTGCATGCTGTGTACTTAATTCTATTATGATTCTCCCATTATGTTGTTTTTATGTGTTTACTGGCCTGAAGTAGATGGTAGATGTTAATGGACAAACACTTTGTTTTATCACTTTATATCCATAAAGGGCATAGATAGAGGCTTATAGAAAACACATTGAGTAAATGAACGAACGAATGAATGAATGAATGAATGCTGAATTAACAAGATTTCTGATTCTGGTTATAATGAGCTAAATTGTAACAGACCAATCCCAACAGTTGTGACTAGAAAGCTGAATAAAATACAACACACTGAAAACTAGAAAAAACACCTACTTGAAGTCATTGGGGAGCTAATGGGATAGCCAGGACCCAAGGCACTGAGATCCTGGAGATAAAGTAAATAAATAAAATATGCTGATGGGCCTGACATTCTTCACCATGTTCCCTTTGAAGAATTTGCCAATTTATAAACAATGTTGGCCCAAAGTCTGAAAATCCAAGGAGAAATTGACAGCTAAGAGAAGAAAAAGGTCAGCAGATCTTGTGGCTGTCTCCCAAAACTAAAGAGCTAAAAACTAGAATCCAGTGTTACCCAGGCACCGAGAACCTGAGGGTCCAGGATCCCAGAAAGAAGGGATATTTGGAGAAATGAGCCTACTAGTTGCCATGTTCTTCCCCTAAATTATTCCCCGATCTGTCATCACTGCCTAAGAGACTGAGAAGTTACGCAGAGCTCTCAGCAACCTCGCAGTGCTGTGGAGATAAACCAGACGTCAAGGCCTACCCAGGCTTTCAGATGAGACCCGTGACCTGCTACACCTTGGGATACGGGTGAACCACAAATTGACCCAAACCTCTCAAAGACAGAAAACAGGTTGGGTATAGTGGCGCACGCTTGTCATCCCTGGATATATATATATCCTGGATATATATATATCCTGGATATATATATATGTAATCCTGGAGATATATATATATCCAGGCTGAATCAGAAAGAAAACAGTAATGGAAAACTACAGAAAATAGCACAAGTTATATGGGACCTGGTTTAAAAAAATCTAACATATATGAGACTGAAGTTCTAAAAGCAAAACAGAAAAAAGATGAGGCCACGGTAATATGTGAAAATATATTGGTAGAGACTTTTCCACAATTGACGAAAGCCATCAATCTCAGATTCAAGAAACTAAACAATTACTAAGTAGGATAAATTTGGAAATGTCTCGTCACAGCGTGCAAAACTTGAACGCTGAATAATTGATTGACAAGTTGACAAATTCCACTGTCACAGTAGCCCTCTAATAAATGAAATTAAAAGCAACACTTCTAAAATGAACCTTATTTCTTAATTTAGCCCTACAGAAGTATGACTGACTACACATTTTTAAATTTGCTCCTTAAAAATATCTCAAAATGCCTTGTTCCATGGGAGCATATGTTTTAAAGACGTGGATCACAGCCAGTTTCATTTATTATTCATACGCAGGCTTTTCCATTCAGATCTCTGCAGCCACAGAGGCTGTAAAATATTCAGCAGAGCACACAGTTGCTAAGTGAACATCATTTAAACAGGAGAACAAAAACACAGGCTGATTTTCTAAAAGCACCTTAACCTTTCCCTAACATTGACCCAACAATGCCAGATACAGGGTCTGCAAGAGAAGATGAAATGGCTCAGAGGAGGCAGAAAAATTGGTCTCTGATTATATGCATGTTATAAATAATAAATAAAAATTTTTTGTATTATACCCATATAGTACAAATTTTTAGTTAGTATTATTAATAATGACTTAGTTCCAGGAGCATTTGCTGTAAAATTAAGAATAATGCAGATGGCCAGGCATGGTGGAACATGCCTATAATCCCAGTACTTGGGAGGCTGAGACAGGAAGATCAAAGGTTCACAGCCAGCCTCAGCAACTCAGTGAGACCGTGTTTTAAAATAAAAAAAAAAAGGTTGGGAGTGTAGCTCAGAGGTAGAATGCCTGGGTTCAATCCCCAGTACCACACAAAAAAAGAGTAATACAAATCTTCAAATCATTCCATATAAATCATGTGAAGTCACATGACTTTAAAAGAGGTGCAGAAAACTGTTTCCATTCTGAACTAATCTAATGAATTATCACCCCATCATTGGCTTTTACAAAGCAATTAATCATAAGAGCAGCCGGGCGTGGAGGCACACGCTTGTAATCCCAGTACTTGGGAGGCTAAGACAGGAGGATCCGGGTTCACAGCCAGCCTCAGCTACTTAGTGAGGCCCTCCACAACTTAGTGAACCCTGTTTCAAAATAAAGAATAAAAAATAGGGCTGGGGGTGGAGCTCAGAGGTAGAATGCCCCTGGGTTCAATCCCCAGTACTGAAAAAAATAATCGTAAGAGCTGTACTTGTACTTTGTCTTCTCTGGGGCATCTATGTTTTGGATTTTCAAACTCAGCTAGTGGCCTTCCCCTCCGATTTCATTAAAGCTTGTCACTTCTGTTCTTTTCAAGGAATGGGATGAACATGGGTAAGACAGAGAGCTGACAAGTTGCTGCAGCTTTCAAAACAACTAGAGTTAATCCCCTCACCAAGTTAGAGGAAGAATCCAGAAGAGCTCCATGACTACAGGGAAGACCGTTTCCCTGTACACAAACAATTTTTAGTGCTGGGACAGTTTTTTTTTTTTTCTTAAGAAGATGAAGGGAAGCCGGGCGCGGTGGCGCACGCTTGTAATCCCACTACTTGGGAGGCTGAGACCGGAGGATCACAGGTTCGCGGCCAGCCTCAGAAACTTGTGAGGCCCTCTGCAACTTAGTGAGACTCTGTTTCAAAATTAAAGAATAAAATACGGCTGGGGGTGTAGCTTGGAGGTAGAATGCCCCTGAGTTCCGTCCACAATACCACAAAAAAAAAAGAAAGAGGAGATGAAAGGAAATCAAAGTTCTCATCTTCTCCAAAGATCAGGCCAATTTGCACACGTGGTTGCCAAGTAAATCTTGAAGTCTCAATTTTAGAGAAAAATGGAATTTGTAACTTAACTCTTTCCTTCTTTATCCCAAAGGAGAATATCCAGAAAATACCAATGCTAAGGATTTCATGATTTCAATAGAATTTAGCACAGTTCATAATGGCATGGGTCTTTTTTTCCCCTCAAAAATGAATTACTTCACTTATCCCCTGTGAAAAGGAAATTATGACTAATACTTTGAATTTTTCTTGAGAAAAATCAGTTACTTTATGGAATGTGGCAGCCAAAGCAGAATGATGCTGTATGGGATGGAGCTTCAGGGCAGGGGCACAGAAGAGGACCCACCAACCCACCTTAGACCTTAACCCTTACACAACGTTCACCCCACTTCACAGTACCAGTCCAGCCAGGGGCATGTGAACCACCCCTGGAGGCTCAGCCTTGAACTCAGTACCTGGATCTGCATCACACAGAGCACAGAGTCCACTGACTCCATGGAAAAGCCACGGGACACGAAATGTGAGACCCAAGAGAACGTGGTCCAGGCTGTCCACTCCCCACCATGAGAAGACTCAGCCCTCCGTCTTTCTGTCTCCAGCCTCACAATGAAAATCCATTTTCCTGTCTAGAGGGTTCAGCTAGACTGACCATAATTGACTATAAGGAAACTATAAGGAAATTAATAATAGTCAATTAATAATAATTGACTATAAGGAAACAAAGCAAAAAAGGAGAACTTGTCCATCCGAATGACTCAGAGAAGTCAAGTTGGGAAGCTGTATGTAGCTGTGTACTTAGGAAGCAAGACCGGCATTGTCCAAAAGAGTCTGGACATGGTTGAGACCATGATGGGTGGACATTTGTTACCACTGCTGTAGGGTGGGGAGGAATGCAGAATAACCAACTGCCTCTATCCCCGGGGCCAGCGTGGAGTAGGGGGAGTGGGGAGTGCTAAGCCACGTCGCTGTCTCAGGCCATGGGGAACACGGGCTCACCTCTCTTGTCTTGCTTCCTTCCTTTGCCCTATCTTTTGAAGATGGTACCAGGGGTGGTGGTGTATGCCTGTAATCCTAGTACTTGGGAGGCAGAGACAGAAGGGTCGCAGGTGCAAGGTCTGCCTCAGCAACCTAACAAGACTCTCAGCAACCTAGCAACACCCTGTTGTAAAATAAAAAGTAAAAGGGGGGGATGCAGAGCTCAGAGGTAGAATGCCCCTGGGTTCAACCCCCAATACCACACATACACACACACACACACACACACACACAAAGATGGTACCAGTCTTGTTCCCTCTGACATGCAAAGGCACTTAATTTAGGTTAATTTAGTTAATTAATTAAGTTAATTAATTAACTTAATTTTTATTAAAATACCAATTAATTGTTCACTTAATTTAGTTCTGGCTCTGTCTTTCTCTTTCAAGGTTCTCTTTTTTCCTACCCTTGAAACATCACAAAAATGCGCACAAGCACAAGCCTTTTTCCTTCCATTACATCAGGCATTTCATTATGGAGAGTCGTGTTCTTCAGTTCTGGAATTTTTTATTTTTAAATTTCTAATCTGATATATTTCTTCCTTCCCTTTCATCTGTGACCTCTTCCTGAGGTGTCTATCATGTGGATCTTCTGGCCTGATCCTCTATTTTTTCCTCTCCCATCTCCCTCTCTCTCCCTCTCTGTGCCCTTCCGTTTTACTTACTTGAGTATTCGTCAACTTCATCATCTGATTTTGTTTTCTTCTTGGCTATCATAGAATTAAGGACCTAAAGCTTTTTTCTTATTCTGTTGAATTCTTTTCTATAGCAGCTCGCTCTGCATCGCAGTATCTTCTCCTGTTTCTCTGACGCCGTTCCTTACATTTATTTTTGAAGTCTTATTGTATGTACACGTTGTCTATTTCCTCCATTGTCCATCCTTTCTGTTTGATTCTCTATCCCTCGGTCAAAGGTTTTATATAAACGTGTGGCTATTCTTGGCTATCTGGTCATATCTATGGATGAGACCCTAAAAAGAGAGTTCAAATCACTATAATAAGAGTGAGGCTTATGGATGCAGCTTCATGTGGAATGATTGGCTGTTGCACCAGAGCCCTAAACACAGGATTTAAAATATTTCATCTGGGACCAGCATCCTCACAGATGAATGCTCAAACCTCCTGTGTGGGGTATGGAAGCCCCACTGTCAATTCCGGGACCCAGAGGGGGCTGGGGTTCTAGGACTCAGGATATTGATTTCTACTTTGTCTTTGTTTGTTTGTTTTCAGTGTAATTTCATCTCCACATCCCTAAACTAAGCTTGATTTCACTAAACTCAGAGCCTCTCCAGTGTACCCAAAAAAGTAAACCTCCCACCTTCCAGAATGAGAAAACCATGGTTGCCTGGTTCTGTGGGGTGAAAGAAAAGATCTGGGGCCCGGATTCTCCATTTAAAGACTTCCTATCGATAGTCCTGTCTCCAACCCCACCTGCCTCCCCAACTAATGTTCTAATTCCTGAGTTTTTCCAGGACCTGAGTCAAGAAAAGCTTGCTCTTCCCCCTACTTTCCATTCAGAGGCCTAGATAGCAGTCATTTCTGGGATGTAAGCCATTTATTTTCCTCATTTTTCTTTCCAGTTTCCAAAGTACTAACTTCTAGCTACAGAAATCTTCCTTTTTCTTTTCATTCTTGAGAGTTTATAGTGTATTATTCAGTTACTGTCATTTCTGTGGGCTTTAGAAGGGAAAAAAGACAAGCTGTGTTCAAACCTCTTGGTTTAACAGAAAGGCTGTTATCACCTGTTTTTAATATGTGTTAAACAGTGGGTGTTATGCAACTTAAATTACATTGGAACACAGTGGGGAAGGAAGGAAGAGAGAAAGGGTGATAGAAGGACAAATGAAAAAAGAAAATAAGGTAGAAAAGGGGAAAAGAAGAAAATCAGAGATAGAAATGGATGCGGGTTTGGCCTAACATTGTTTGGGTAACATTAGCATTCCCAGAAGACGACGTGGTGAGCGCGACTTTGCAGAAGAAAAGGACTCAGGTCCCTTAGGCAGAGGAGGCAATGTGGGTCTAACAAGTGTATCTTGTCCAGAGCAGACATAAACTCCCAGGGCACGGGGAGAAGGAGTGAAGGGAGCCAAGCACAGGATTGGGTGGTTTGTTAGTCGAGGTCTTCTGTGCCAAGATTAAACTTGCAAGAAAAGGACTGTGGGATAGAACTAGGGAGGGAGCTGGCAGAGCCAGCAGGCCATGGTGCAAGCCTGACCCCCACGTGAGGCGGAGTTTGGATGGAGGTGTCTAAGATAGTTTGACAAAGTCACTTAGAGTCCTGGAGGTTCTGCATGGTACCCCGTGACACCCAGTCACTGGGGCGCCTGTGGAGACAAGGCCTGGCACGAGCACTGAGATGGACTGCAGGTGCAACAGCTGGGTCTTGGTCCATCAGGCTCTCTGTGATGGTCCATCTACCAGGGGCATTCTCTGGGTACCGCCGGTGCCATCAGGAAGGCTGAGATTCAAGGGTCAGCCAAGAAAGCCAAAGGTCATCATCACAGCGATAATGGCCACTGCTCAGAAGGCACCACCATGCACCAGGCTTGTGTTAGGCACGTTCCATGCACAAGAGAAAGTGCGTCCCTTCAGTGACAATCCCATTGCCTGGGAAGAAGGTTCTTTCGCAGAGCAGTGATGGACGTGAGGACCCCAGACTGGAGGTGTCAGTGGAAGTAGTGACGCGGAGCATGCTTGCACTCATTCTCCCTGAAAACCAAATCGGGAAGTTGGGTGAACAGAACACGGAATGAGAATTGTGGGGGTCACTTTGGGCCAGTGAGAATATTCATTTGCCAACAACCCACAAGGCACTGGAAGGCTTTGGTAGGGGGTACTGTGTGCCACAGGGGTAGACGAGCTCCAGTTCTACTGTGTGCCAGTGTGGGAGATCTGAAGATATGCACCTCCTGCCCTTAGGAGGTGCAGAGTCCAGCGAGAGAGGAAGGCAACTTAATAAGCATCTGTGGGGTATGCATACAGCAGCTGGACAGGCACTGTGCAGGGCTAGCGAAGCAGCCATTTGCTGGGCCTGGGAGAACGGAGAGAGGCACCATGGGAAAAGCATTTTTGAGCAAGACCTTGAGGGAAAAATCAGTGCTATTACAGCCCAGCCTAAAATGTCTCCTTACGATACGTGTGCTCCCATGGGAAAAACTTCAGTAATACCACTTCAGAATTGTCATTGTAGGGACCAAGTAAGGAGCCAGAGAATTTTTTTACTGAAGAAAAAAGTAAAATGATTTTTATTTTGGAGGACTAATGGATATCAGATAATTACACAATGAGAATTCTGGGACCAATCGACCTATTTATCTTTAGTTTCCCAGGCCCCCGTGCCACCTTCAGTGCTCCTTGTTTCTGGTGACACTTGTGATTCTGAGATGTGTGTTTGCCAAATTTTCAAGCAAAGAGCAAAGTTTAAAGGAACTTGGAAGTCCCCTTACTAATGGGAAAGATGATATGGCAATTCTAACAATTACATCCCCCTCCACATGTTTTTTTTAATATACTTTTATTGGCGCATTATAATTATACATCAGAGTGAGGTTCAAAGTCCTACAAACATGCTCACTGGTCGTGGTGCATTTCCCTTCAGGTCCCACCCACTGCCCACCCTCCCATACATAACAGTGAGATGGGCAGTCACGCCTGCATGCATGGGCACAGCATGATTTGAAGAGTTTCTTCCATCAGTTCTTCTTTTTCCCCTCCCCACCTCCTTCCCCCTGTTCCCCTCCACTCTTCTACTGGTCTTTCTCCTCAATTACCTGAAGTCCCTTTTGTTTCCTATTTTCTCTCTAGCTTCCACATATTTGAGAAAACATTCGACCCTTGGCTTTCTGAGACTGACTTATCTCACCTAGCATAATATTCTCTAGTTCCATCCATTTTCCTGAAAATGACATAATTTTGTTTTTTTATGGTTGAGTAAAATTCCATTGTGTATATATGCCACATTTTTGTAATCCAGTTGATGGGCACCTCGGTTGATTCCATACTTTGGCTATTGTGAATTGTGTTGCTGTAAACATGGATACATGGATATGCATGTATCGCTATAGTATTCTGACATTAATTCTTTTGGAAAGATACACAGGTGTGGTATAGCTGGGTCCTATGGTGGTTGCATTCCTAATCTTTTGAGGAACCTCCATACTGATCTCCATAGTGGCTGTACTAATTTATAATCCTACCAACAGTGTATAAGAGTTCCTATTTTCCCATATCCTTGCCAGCATTTATTATTGTTTGTATTCTTTTTGTGTGTGTGTGGTGCCAGGGATTAAACCCAGGGGCATTCTACCTCCGAGCTCCACCCCTAGCCCTATCTTTTATTCTTTATTTTGAAACAGGGTCTCACTAAGTTGCGGAGGCCTCACTAAGTAGCTGAGGCTGGCCATGAACCCAAGATCCTCCTGTCTCAGCCTCCCAAGTACTGGGATTACAAGTGTGCACCACCACGCCCGGCTTGTTTGTATTCTTGATAACTACCATTTTGACTGAAGTTAGATGGAATCTCAGTATAGTTTTGATTTGAATTACCCTGATTGCTAATTATGTTGAGCATTTTTCTCATATATTTATTGGTTATCTGTATTTCTTCTTTTGAGTAGTGTCTATTCAGATCAGTTGCCCATTCTTATTTTAACTTTTATTGCTGCATTGTAATCATGCATTATAATGAAGTTCAGAGTTATAGAGACATATATGCACACAGCACTTGGTGAACTTCCCTCTAGCTCCCAACCTGCTACCTCCCCTTCCCCATACACAATTGAGATTGGCATTGATAATTTTGTATATATACATAGGGTTGATTGAAGTGTTTCCTTCATCATAACTCACTCCCCCCACCCACTTCCCTCTCCTAGACCCTCTCCATCACTCCACTGGGATTTCTCCTCCTTTGTCTGGAGTCCCTTTTGTATCCTAGTTCATCCCTAACTTTGATAAGTCACCCATTTTTGATTTGGGTGTTTTTGCTCTTTCTTTCTTCCTTCCTTCCTTCCTTCCTTCCTTTCTTTCTTTCTTTCTCATTGGGTCATATTCACACCGCATACTAACGAATCTGCTCTACCTTCAATGACACTTTTCAATGACATTTCAGAGTGTCAAACAAAAGGTTTGGGAAGAGATTAAATACTTTTATTATTGCTCCCCACCCTGGGAGTGGACCCAGGCCTTGCACATGCTAGTCAAGCGCTCTACCGTCGAGGTACACCCCGGCCCTCTTATAGCCTGTTTAAAGAGCAAACTACTCACATCACTGCTTTCCTGCGTCAGGTAAATGGGACCTCTCTTCCCAGACGAATGGGTTGGAAATTTCACTCTAGTGTTAGCATTCTATAGTTAGTCTTGACATGGGATACTTTAGGTTTAAAAGGGTTTGACCCCAGGACAATCTAAAATCTGCCCTAGACAGAAAGAGGCTCAAAACTACCCAGCAGGGCTATCTGTGGGCTAAACTTGTTTGAACTGTATGTCTTCCTCTGTGCTGTGCTGTTACAGAGAACTTTCAAGATGCTTAATAAAACTGGCTTTGAAAGTATCTTTCTCCATCTACAGTGTTCACTTATACACAACCAATATATAATTAGAGTTCAACATTGACCCTAACAAGACAGCACAGAAGGCGAGCTTAGACTGCAGGCTCGGTCAAGCCGAGTCATCCAGGGAAACAGTTCTGAAGAAAGTCAGAGACGGGGCCCCATCAATGGTACTGAGAATACCTCCCCATTTACACAACTAGATCTTGCTAGAATGGACTTTCTACTGTTTCTTATATGGCTAGGCTGTAGGAAGCAAGGAAAATCTCCAAAGAAAAAGCATTATTTTTCAAAAGTCTTTGAATACTGGGTGTGGTGGTACATGCCTGTAATCCCAGGATTTGGGACGTTGAGATAGGAGGATGGCAGATTCAAGGCCAGCTTCAGTAGCTTAGCAAGGCCCTCAGCAACTTAGTGAAAGCCTATTTCAAAATAAAAAGTAAAGTAAAATAAGGCTAGAGGTATAGCTCAAAGGCTGAAGCCCCTGTGTTCAATCCCCAGTACTACAAAAAAAAAAGTCTGGGGGGGGGGAGCTTTGAACTGAAATCAGAAATAGGAAGCCATGGGCTTTAAACAAAGGTATCGGCATGCAACTCTCCTGTGGAGGAACATCCCCAGTTTAGGCTCTCAGGATTCCCACATACCAGATCAAGAAATCTGAGCTCACAGTCAAAGAGACCAAATTCACAAAGAAAAAAAATACCATGAGTGTGGGGCTAAAGAAACAAAACAACATATTTAAATTCCCTTCCCATGCGGACCTCAGACAGGAAAATCATCAGACTTAGATAAACTGTAGAAAATAGATAAATAAATAAATAAATAAATAAATAAATAAATATTGTGCTTCTTCACAAAAATGAAAACATAGCAAAGGACTATTAAAATGCTCAGGGGGTAGTTTGGAAATTTAAAAAATAGTTATTGAAAAGAAGAAAATATTGCAATCTTCATAAAAAATAACCAGAAAAATCTATGTCAACAAAGCAAATTCAGTTTACTAGAATTCTTGCCAGGCAGGGGAGAACAGGGTCTCACTGACGTTTGAGAAGCAAAGCCAAAAAGGAATTTTTACAGAACTCAGGTGATTTGGAGTGGGTTTTCAAAGCAGGTGACAGTAAAGACAGAATGAAACAGTCATGTGACAGTCACTTAAAAGTGGTCAGGGGCACAGAAAAAGGTTTTCCCAACACACTGTTTACTGGGGCATCCTGTGGTCTTATCTTTCCAGAGCAGTCTACGGCGATGGAGCTGATCCTTTGTACGTTCCCATTCCTTAGTTAATTCGGTCCTCTATTCTCAGACTCACTAGATGGATTCCTCAGAAGATGACACGAAGCCAAAATGAGAATTAATAAATTTGAAGATAAATTTCAAAAAATAATCTAGCCAGAATGAAATTAAGAGAATCAAGAACAGCAAAAATGAAAGGATGACAGTGATGTTAGAAGACGTAGAAGATAGATCTAATCAGAATCCTAGAAGGTCAGAAGAAAGGGAAAACAGACAAGGCAAAATCTGAAGATATAGATTTTCCTATGTCTTGGGATTTCTGGAAATCCCAAGACATAGGAAGCACAATTAATATAGTGGAATAAATACAAAAATTTTCACACCCAAACATGATTCAATGAACAAGTCAAAGCAATAACGAACAGAGATTGACAAGAAAGAAAAAGCAAGTAGACTGATAGATGATTTTATAGCATCAATAATAAAAGCCTAGCCCCTCCCAGCAGCGGCCTAGCACTGAGGACACAGGCGGGCGAGCCGCACCCCCCCAGCAGCCCAGCACTGAGAGCATGGGTGGGTGAGCCATGGCCCCTGCCCCTGGAGCATCCCAGCACTGAGCACACAGGCGGATGAGGCACGGCCCCTGCCCAGGAGCAGCCCAGCACTGAGCACACAGGCAGGTGAGCCATGGCCCTGCCCCCAGAGCATCCCAGCACTGAGGACACAGGCGGGTGAGCCATGGCCCCTCCCTGGAGCATCCCAGCACTGAGAATATGGATGGGTGAGCCACAGCCCACCCAGGAGCAGCCCAGCACTGAGGACACAGGTGGGTGAGCCATGGCCCTGCCTAGGAGGGACTCCAGACAAAGACAGAGAAAACCTCAGATGAGTAAAGAAGGCAACCTAACTGAGGGAGATGGGAGGGAGAAGAGGGAAACACCCTAATGCACAGGACGTACATACACAAATATATCAAAGTCAACTACTATGCTGAGCACGAGAAGGAGGGAGGGGGGAGAGAGTGGGGGTGGGAGTTGGGGGAGGGCTAATTGACCAGTGTGTGCATGTATACTTCTACCATCCTGAAACTCATCAAGATGTATGATTACAATGCACCAATAAAATAATAATAATAATAATAATAATAATAATAACCTAAAGACAGGAAGAGGCTCTGTTCCTCAGATCAGTGAGGAAAATAAATTTAGTGCCAATCTTGAATTAAATACTCAACAAAATTACACTTCAAGGAAAAAGATAAAGCAAAAACATATTCAGATAAACAAAAGTGAAAGAATTTATTGCCAACACAACTTCACCAAAGAAATTTCAAAAGGACCTAGATCCGGAAAATATGACCAGAAGAACGGTTTCAAAACATGTTTGTGACAGAGTGGAAGAAAAAAGGGAGTGCAGGAGGCATGTAAGTCATATGGCTTCTATTTTGGGGGCTACCAGGCTTCCAGGTTTTGTCTTGCCTCTTTAAAAGATTTGCACATTCAGTCTGTGAAATGCTGGAAATTCCAGGAGTCTATGTACTGTTACTCACACGCAGAGCTCATAGTCCAACCACCTGTGAAACAAAAGCCTGCGCCCTGCTGGGGACACTGTCCCCTGCGCCCTCACACTCCCTTCCCTGGCTGTCGTCTGAGAAGGGCACCTCTGAAAGCTGGCCGGCTGGGTGGGGGAGCAAAGCAAGCGGTTTCGCTCATCACGTTGCTGATGCTATCCTCAAACCTGTGATCCTCCTGTCTCAGCCTCCCAAGTACTGGGATTACAGGTGCGTACCACCACACCCAGCTAGGTGCAAATTTAAAAATAAAGCCTGCTTTTGAGAACAAGTAGAGTCTTGTTCTCCACTGTCCCCAATGAGATGCCCATTGGCACCAGTGCCCAGTGGTCTGTATGAGCAGGGGGCACCTCACCTAGAGCAAGAACTGCAGGGAAGGGATACGGAGCTGGTGGACTTCTGTTGCCAGAGGAAAAAAAGGGGCCACCAGTCCAGGGATCTGGCCAGGCCAGGGGCTTCAGTGGTGGCCCATGTACGGGGGAGGGGGTTGCATAAAAGGAGCTTGGTGCTCAACAGGCAAGGAGCTTAGGAAACTAGCAGGTGGCAGCCTGTGAGATATGGGCTCCCCACAGGTGAGTTGCCACCCCCAACAAACACAGTGATCCCTATTGGCACGGGGACCCAAACCTCAGGAGCCTTTGGGTTAGACATCTCTGCATCTAACCTGTGGACAAGGGGGTAGGAACGCTTCCTCTTGCTTTTGTATTTTTGGAAACCTAGCTCTTCCAAAGCAGGTTCAAAGTAAGCGTTTTCCTACAGGTTCAGAGAAGCATCGCGAGGTTTCTGGGGAACTATCTTTTCATTATTGTTAGACCGTCTCCTCTAGACCATTAATGTCTCGATAGCTTTCTGCAGTTGGAGACACAAGCCAGGAGGAAGCGTTCTACTTTGCTGGTTCCACAGGTGTCTCTACTGTCTGTGACCTAATATTTTTTAGTTTAGTGCTGTATCGCTAAACAGAATGAGAAAACAATGTTCGCATAACTTTGTAAATGTGCCAGAGAACATGTAGGTGGTTTGTGCCCCTTCAGGCCACTACCAACTGATCCGTTGCCAACTCAAGCCTCGCCCTCAAGTACTCGGGTAGTTTATCTTTCCTCCTGTGTCAATGATCTTGGCCAGCTTTCTCCTTTCCTTCTTGTTTAAAGTGGGTTTTCATCAAATGGTTCTCTCATTTCTTCATAAACAAGCAGGGTAAATTGACTCTGAGACTGGCTGGCAGTGGCTCTCTTGAAACATAATGATGCCCCCCCTCTGTGAGGGACCTGCCCCCACAGAGTCCTGTACCATGCCACTGGGAATGTCCCATGCGGGTGACAGCAAAGATGTGCTCTCTTTTGGCCAAGAGGCTTTGAGATCCAAGTCTCAGGAGACTCTTCAGGGGTGGCATGAGAACACCACCGGCTCAGACGTCTGCGATGGGATCTTGTTTTGGTGCCAGCGTGCAGCCCCTCATGGTCTCCGAAGACCTGCACATCTCACATCTGCACCCAGGGCCATCCTGGGTCTGCAGCCCTGCTGTGTCCTGGACTCCCTCATGCACAAGCAGAGTGTGTACGTAGGAGGACGTTGATGCAATTTAAATGTTAGTGGCGTGAGAATGTGCCGATAAGACTTTTACTCAATTTACATTTGCTCTTTGAGTTCATTCCTCCACCCACCATGGAAAAAAAGAACTCTCTTCCAGGGACGTGCCCGAGGTCCTCCTTGCAGTCTGACTGACTGACGGGCTCCTGTCCCTCAGGGAGCGAGTGGACAGCTAGAGAGAGGAAACTACCAGACAGGAGATGTGCTACTCAGCTTTTGTCACTGTGACCAAAACACCTGACAAGAACAACATAGAGGAGGAAAAGTTTATTTGGTTTATGGGGATTGAACTCAGGGGCATTCTACCTCTGAGCTATACCCCTAGCCCTATTTTATTTTTTATTTTGAAACAGGGATCTCACTAAGTTGCTAAGGGGTCACAGGTGTGTGCCGCTGCACCTGGCAGAAACCCATATGTTTAAGAATAAGAAACTCCAACTTCTTGACTCAACCCCCATGTTATACAGGTACATGTTCTGGTGAGAAGCACAGGCAGCAGGCCTGGAAGACCCCCGCAGCACCTCCCTGCCCGCATCCACTAGGAGGAACCTGAGGGTACTAGCAAGTGAAAGGCCCACGATTGTCACAGGGAAGCCATCGATATGAAGCATGCTAGTCACCTTGGCTCATAGCCCCAGGAAGTGGACGCTAGCATCCTGGACCAGCACCTCATTCCTGCTCACGTGGTCAGTGCCTACCCCACCCCCCAATCCCGTGGATCAGTGTTTGGATCCTGGGAGAGGGGGTTATTTTTATTTTCCAAGCCATTATTCACAGCAAGCTCCAACTTCAGAATGACTTTCGAGACATAACAGTGTAAGACTTAAAGCAATATTGATAGAGTCTAACTACACAGTGCTTTTCCCAACTCTCACTGTGGAAATAATATTTGCACCATTTCCACTCTAAATATTTCATTTCTGAAACATCAATCCAACAGGAAAACATAAGACTCTGGGTAAGTAGGCGCACCCAAACACAAGTTTGGACCATCTGAGCATCTTTTTTCCGGGGCCTCCACAGGCTGTTGGGGTGTGATGTGATTGAGGAAGAGATTCTCAGAGACCCCAGGGATTTTTAAATAAGTGATTTGATGGAGGCAAAAGGAACTAGTAGGATTTCCCAGCCACAAGAGGCAAAATAAGGTAACAGAATTATTAAAATGTATGTGGAAAAAGGTGATAAGATCCAATGTTCATAATAATGCTGTTCAGCAACAAAATTAATCTAACATAAGCAGCCTGAAATATTTTCATATGCAATAACAAAAATGAAGATTATTGGCCCCTGTAGCTCCTCGGGGAGTATTTGTCTGTGCACAGCATGTGAAGAAACCTTTGGAACTGAGTCCATCTAACAGGAAACATCTGTTTGGGCATCTCTCAATTAGAATATGTTACAGGGGGAAAATACCCTGGGATTTAGAAATACCAGGCTGACATGTAAACTGGCCATTTCTGATTTAAACATTTCTTAGGCTTCCTTGGCAAAAACAACTCCAATGGTCCTTTAAATTCATCTCTTTTTGCCTCTTGCAATTCTTGAAAACATTTCTCTCCTTATCTTCTTATGTGATGAATAAAGTAACCATAAATATAAACAAAGAACTGGAGCGGCCAGGCTCAGAACCATTCCCCTGTTAACATGTAATACAAGGGGGAAATGGAGTGACCCAGCTTGACAGAGTTGGAAAATCTTAGTCATATAATCTGAGTCACTGATTTTAATTTTTCAGGTGGAGGATGCAAGGAGAGAAGAACATGGAGCTGTGTCTCTTGTCTTTTTAAAACAAAACCATCTGTGCTAGCTGGGCATGGTGGCCCACACCTGTAATCCCAGTACTTGGGAGGCTGAGACAGGAGGATCTCAGGTTTGAGGCTGGACTCAGCAACTTAGTGAGGCCCTCAGCAACTTAGCAAGTCACTGTTTCAAAATAAAAACAATAAAATAGGGTTGGGGGTGTGGCTTGGAAGTAGAATGCCATGGGTTCAATCCCCAGTACCAAAAAATAATAATAATAATGATAAAAATCAGTGTGTCCACATCGCCTTTGCTTGCTCAGCCCTTCTTCCCAGCTCATCCCCACCCAACCACCCAACCAAGGGAACTCCCTCTACAACCCACTGGAACCTGGCTCTTCCTAAAGTGACATCCCGATTGCCACATACGCCATGTATAACACACCGCCCCACGACACTCCTGCTCTTGGAACATCCTCCTTCTCTGGCAGGTGTCTCATCTGCCATTTGTGAATTTGTCATTAGCCCTTACTTCTTAAATATGGGGACTTCTCAGAGCTTTGCCCTCTATTCTCAGCGACCACCTCCAGCTTCCCCTGCCCCTCTGGCTCCTACATCCCCAACATCACCGCCCTGGTCAGGCCTCATCCTTCCTGCCCAGGTGGCTGCACCTGCCTCTTCACTGGCTTCCCCCATCTGGGTCCCCTCCCCACTACACCCCATCACCTAACTCTTCCCCACGTTGCAGCCCAGACAAGCACCTTGTGGGCAGCTCCTCTTCCCTCTGACCGGCCTGCAGTGACTCCCCTTGGCTCTCCAGATAAAGTGCACACCCTCAGCTCAGCCTCCCTGAGCTGGACCCACCTGGCAGCTCCAGGCTTGGTCCTGTGCCCCCTACAGGCACTCTCCACTCCAGCTGCTGAGATGGCGAGAGGTCCCTGGCCTCCGCCCTGGGTGCTGCTCTCTACTGGAACGGCCCTTCCTTCCACCACCTCCTCCTCACTCACCCTTTAAACCTCACCCCCTCTTTCCCCTTTTGTCATTTCTAGTTCTGATCATCTGAACTTCTTTCTGTTTTCCATTGACTGGGGTTCACCTATGTTTTGTCGTTTTCTTCCTCTTTTCTTTTTTTTTTTTTTTCAGCACTGGGGATTGAACCCAGGGGCATTCTACCTCCGAGCTACAGCCCCAGCCCTATTTTTTATTCTTTATTTTGAAACAAGGTCTCACTAAGTTGCAGAGGGCCTCACTAAGTAGCTGAGGCTGGCTGTGAACCCAGATCCTCTGGTCTCAGCCTCCCAAGTACTGGGATTACAAACATGTGCCACCACACCTGGTTTACATTACATTTTTAAGAGTTATCTTGGAAATTACAATGTAAATCTTTCACTTATCAAAGCCTAATGATAATTAGTACTTTTACCCTAATTTTTGACAACACAGGGAACTTAACAACAAATTATAGGTTTGGGCTATCATATTTCAAAAGATAGATAGATGGTAGATAGATAGGTAGATGTTAGATAGCCTGCCCCCCACACACACATACGCAACCTGCAAGCCATTCATTTTTTTATACATTCAATGTTCATTTAGATTTGCTGATAGAGTTATCATTTCCTTTACTCTTTTTTCCTATCATTTTCTTTACTCTAAGCTCTCAACTGAAATTATTTTCTGTCTGCCTGGAGAATTCTCATTAATATTTTTCCATAAAATATTCTGGTAACAAACTCCAGTTTTATCATCTAAAAATGTTTTTATTTCATCTTTCCATTTGGAGGATATCTGTACTGAAAATGATGGTCTGTGTCAGCAGTTATTTACTTTCAGTATATTGAAGATATTCCACTATTGTCTGTTGTTCTAGGTAACTCAGCTATCAATATAACTATTGTGCATTTTATTTCATTTCATTTCATGTCTGAGGTACTGGGGATCAAACTCATGGCCTCACATACGCCAGACAAGTGCTCTACCACTGAGCTATACCCCCAGCCTGTGTTTTTTTAAAGTAATCTTTTATTCTCTCTCTCTCTCTCTCTCTCTCTCTCTCTCTCTCTCGGACACATGCACACACACACGATGACTTAAGGGTTTAGTTGCCTACAGGTTTGCTATGACATTCTTTTTATTTATCCTGACCAGAATTTCTTGGACCTTTTAAATCTATAGATTTATGTGTTTTAGGAAAATTCTCAGTCATTATTTTATCAAATATTGTTTGTGTTCAAGATTCTTTGGACTGAGCTCCTTCAGTGTATCCAAATGAACATAGGTTGAAACCTTCTAATTATATCTCTTTTTTTCTAATTATATCTCTATGTCTTATGTTTTCTTACTACTTTTTGCCTTTACATGCTTAAATTTGTATATTTTCTTCTGAACAACCTTCCAATTTACTAATGCTCTCTTCAACTGTATCTAATCTGTCATTTACTCTATCCATTGAGTTTTCAATGAAGTTGTCATTTAAATTCCAGTGTGTTTCTTTGATCTTATTTAAATCTATTATGTAACTTTGCATGGTTCCCAATACTCTGTCAAAATTTTCAAACTTACCTCTTCTGTGTTTGAAAATATTAAGCATAATATTGATTTTCAGTCTTTTTCTGATAATTCCTGTATTTAGTATCCTCCTGGGTATGTTTCTGTTATTTCTTATTCCCACTGATTCTTTCTCAGGTGAGTATACACCTTCATATGCCTAATTTTGTTTTGTTTAGTTTTGCTTTGTACTTGAGGTTGTGTCTTTGAAAATTATTTCTAGGAATTTTTTTCTGGAACTAGAGACTGAACCCAGGGTGTCACACATGTTGGGCAAGCACTCTCTCACTGAGCTATATCCCCAACCCTGTAGGAATATTTTTAAGCTTCAGATGATGTTACTTTTCTCCAGATTTAATTTTTATTTGCTTATGGCTGGTCCTGGGAACACCATCAAATTTATGATCATTTATTCCAATTTCCAAACTTGAGATATTCTTGATGATCCAGATGGCCAAGAATTGGGCCATAGTCCATGGAAAAGACATTTTACTTCCATTCCACTCTTATCTCCAGAATGCAGCTCTGCTGGATGTTGGAATAAGGCAGGGGAAGGTTTATCTTGATGGGCTCTGGGTTCCAATCTTAGTTCTTCCCAATCTCAGAAGACTAAACAAGTGCTGATTACTCTCTTAGCAGATTTTCTGTTCCCCCTGGTCAAAAGAAGTCCCAAATATCAAGCTCTTTTCTCTGGATTTCCATATTCTACCTTTTGACCCAGAAATGTCTCATTATCTCATCACCTCCATGTTGCTTTTGAGGAATTTTTTGCTGTCACCTAAATTTTAGTGGTTATTTTCAGTGAAATTATTCGTCTGAATTACTCCACCCACTGCTACAAATAAAAAAGTCTCTTTTGGCAGTTTCAAACAATTCTTCATCTTTACATCATTGCTATGAAGTATCAGGAGTAAGTGCTGTGCCACCCTGGTGTGTCATGACACTGGTAACCCAGAGAGCTCAACGAAATGATTGGTGCAATAGTGGATAAAAGTCTAGCAAAAAAACATCCGGCTTCTGCCAGCCAGGGTGCATCCCCCTCTCCTGCACCTCCCATGCCTTTCTGTACCACTGCATCCCTCATCAATGTTCTCTGTTTATGCATGCCCTAAACCCAATTCATCTTATAAGTTGTTATTGAATCCACTCCCATTTTTTCACATTTTCCAGCTTAAAAAAATCAAATGTGGTTCTTTTCCTACATGAATTCTAATGACTGAATTTCTTTTGCTAAAAAAAAAAGAGTCCATTTGCATTAAGCCATGAGAGACTTTGAGAAACAATGTTAAACGAGCGATCCGTCATGCCGACAGTAACTGGGACAATCTCCAAAGCACAGTGGAGACTAAATACCACTTGGAAAGATGATTTCTCACATTTAAAACCATAATAATCATGTTACCCGTGTATACTTTGATGAGGCTTACAATGTCAGACTAAAAGTAAGTTCTATATTCAGTATAGAAATATGTTCCAAAAACCATCATTCCCCTACTTTGCCTTTATTTTTGTGATTCTACACCCAGGACTGGTCCTGTCATTTGCAAGGTGATCCTGACTGTGAGCACCCCATTCCTCAGCTCCTCACACGCTCAGCCTCTCTCCCAGAGGAGCATCTGTAAGATTGTCCTTGAGACTTCAGAAAACTTCAAAAGGATCAAACCCAACAATACTGAGTTTATTAAACCTCAAAAGGAAAACTACATTCCTCCATTTTTAGGTATCTCAAAAGCACCAGCAGCCCTCAATCCAGAAACTGCCATAGTATTTCCTTTCCAATGAACACAAATGTGCTTTAGCAGAGAAATCTTAAAGTCCATGGCAAACAAGAAGTCAGCTAACTTCCCAACAAATAGAGGCGATACTTTTAAATAATGAGAGAAAACAATAAATTTTAATGGTCATAATTTCAGCGTACTTCCCAACATCCAACTCCCTACTCGTGCCTGCTCTCCCTGTGAATAAAAAATCTAAAATGAGGCTGAAGCAAGAGGATCACAGGTTCAAGGCCAGCCTCAGCAACTTAGTGAGACCCTCAGCAACTTAGTGAGAACTTATTTCAAAATAAAATAGGGCTGGGGGTGTAGCTGGAAGGTAGAATGCCCCTGGGTTCAATCCCCAGTACCACAAAAAAGATCTAAATGAAATAACAGAACTACATGTTTGTTATGAAAATATAGTGCACATATGCATGTGTGTATGTATATATACATATATGTGTGTGTGTGTATGTGTGTGTGTGTGTGTGTGTGTGTGTGTGTGTATACATATATAGAGAGAGATGGAAAGAAAGGGGAGAAGGAAAGGGAAAATGTGGCAAGATGTTAACATTTGGGGAAGTTTGGTGAATGGTATATGAAAATTCTCTGTATTATTCTTGAAACTTTCTGTAATCCTAAAGTCATTTCAAAATAAAAAGTAAAAACAAAACCAAACGCAACAACAACAAAAAATCGTGAGGCTTCCACCTCTGGTTCATATGCTACTGAATCAGCAAGAACCTCCATTCTTTTACACCATTTCAATTAAATCACCACAAACACCATTTTCTGACACACAAGTTACAAAACCATCGCCTGTGCCGTGCCTTCTTTGGGGTGACTCTTCTCGACCTGCCTTCCTGCAGCCATGACGACCCTGGGTGTTTCCCGGGTCTCTGTCGGTGGCGTGTCAGGTGGGAGCCTCTGCAGATGTCCAAGCTCATTCGCTGCTCGACTTTTCTCAGTGACTTCTAGGGAATGACCTTCTTTGGACTTTGTCTGAAATTCAAGAATCTTCTTACAATAGGACCACACTATATGGTAACACGGCAGCCCCAAAAGTTAGTGTCTTCTCTAGCTTGAATAAAAACCCATAAACTACCAGATCCCCAAATACCAGCTATGTCAAATTCTCTCTCCCTCTGTGTGTGTGTGTGTGTGTGTGTGTGTGTGCGCGCGCGTGCGTGCGTGCGTGCGTGTGTGTGTTTTGCTGGGGATTGAACCCAGGGGCACTCTACCTCTGAGCTATACCCCCAGCCCTATTTTATTTTTTTATTTTGAAACAGGGTCTCACTAAGTTGTAGAGGGCCTCACTAAGTTACTGAGGTTAGCTGCAACCCTGCGATCCTCCTGTCTCAACCTCCCAAGTACTGGGATCACAAGTGTGCACCACCACACCCGACAAGCTATATCAAATTCTTACTGGTGGATGACCAAAGCCAGTGATGATTGGTAACACCCGAGTGCCACACATGATCAGTTGAAGAATTTGTGGAAAGATAAGGATGATGTTTTAGATATAAAAAAAAACATACTCTAGAACATCAGATCACAGGGCAGACAAACACATCTGTTATGTCTGTTCCCACATCTCTCAGACCCAGCAAGACCACAGCAACACCCAAATTCTTCCCAACCTTAACTTGAGGTCATATTTACGTAGCTCCTAGTAGACAATACTTTTCCAAACATGTTGTTCAGCTCTGATTTTCTGATCAGCCCTAGGCCTGTTTAGATATCCCCAGATGAAAAATGGATTTACATCTGCTCTTCAGATGGTCCAGAATATTAGGAAAATGAACACGATAATTGGGAGGGAAATCTTTTTCATCTTGAACAGCTGGGCGGAGAGAGGTGCAATCTTTCAGTGTTTACTCAAAGTGCTTAAGATTTCAAGAAGCCCATAAAGACCCCAAAATGTATGAAAGGCTTTTCAGTTTTAGTTCCCCACTTCCAGACAAAAAGAGGGGGACAAAAGTTGAGAGCTACATGCTAGAGGAGGCTATTTTGTAAAAGAAAAACCAAGTCTAATAATGGTTCACAGGAAAACAAGATATTAGCCTCCCACTAAAGTATAGTGAGCACACGTCAAAAGGACGGAGAAAAAAATGAAACAGAGAGTGTGCCAAAAATTCCACAGAAAGGATTATGGTTGCAGTGGCACATTTCCATAATCCCAATACTTGGGAGGCTGAGACAGGAGGATCACAGGTTAGAGGCCAGCTTCAGAAATTTAGCAAGACCCTCGGCAACTTAGCATAGACCCTGTTTCGAAATAAAAAATAGAAAGGGCTGGGGGTGTAGTTCAGTGGCAGAGTGCCCCTGGGTTCAAAAAAAAGATCCACAAAGGATTCAGGCAGAACCCAAGTGGGGGTGGGCTGCCTTCTCCTCTGGCCTTGGCGAGTTCAAGGTTGGGGTCTTCTACACCCTGACTCCGCTCCGTCCTGTGGCCCCCTCAGGTACATCCTGGCCTGCTTGCTTCCTGGCTCCCGACTTCCCTGTGGCACAGAGAGCTCAGTTTCTTCCTCTATAAGTTCTCATATTTCAGTCTTCAATGCACAAAATGATGCCGACTCCCTTCGCCCTCAGCTACACTGACCCCATATACTTTATTTTGCTTCTGTTCTTTCTACTGCTGGAGGCGGAAGCATCTCCAAGTCAAACACACTCAGCGGCGAGCCGGATGCCCGCTAGACCCTCTAAGAGCAGGGCCAGGCTGCTGACAGCCCTACCTGGGGCTAGGCGGGAAAACTGCAAGCTTCCTGCTGAGGGCTACCTGGAGGGTTACTCCTCTCTCACGTTTCTTCTCTCCTGTGGTGGCTTTCCGTCCTCCCTACGGCTGGGACTGAAACCATCCACTTGCTAAATATTTGCCTTGTTGAACCTTTGAGAGTTCACACCTTACTTATTCGTATATGGGTGACAGTCACTTAACAAAACAACCAAGTGTGTTAATTGTCTTGAGAGCTGGCACTGGGAGAGAAAATGCCAGGATTGACCATGAGGGAGCTACAGTTCCTGCTGGAGTCCAGTGGTTCCAGTCTCAAAAGTCAGCACTTTATATAACGGCATCTGGAGGCATATTATGATAAGATAAGCATCAGCTCACATAATGCTGATCCACCTTCTACGCACACCTAACACTAGGCAGCTTTATAAAAAAAATGAACCAAAATTTAATGAGCATGTAGATGATGAAGGTCACTGGGCTGAAAATAAAGGCTATAGAGAGGGGGGAGACATGGTCCCTAGTGCGCGGGAAAAGGTTAACCTCCGGGTACAGGAGAGTTGACGTTCTCTTTGAGAAGGTCAGACATACATGTATAAGAAAGGAACTAACAATTTGTGGAAAACTATGATTCAAGAGCATCCCTTTCTTAGAAAGAAGCAGGCTGCAGGGTCAAGGCCCATCTAATAGCGGACTTCCAAACACGGTGGGACCAACATGGAGCAATTCCCCAGCCTGAACTTCTGCAAGTCCCGCCACACAGCGCGCACTGCGGCAGGCTCCTCAAGGGCAGCTTTCCTCCCAGGCCCGCGGAACCTCTTCTCCAGGCTCTCCACCCTCGGGTGCCTGGCTCTCTGTTAGCGGGAAGTTCAAGGGCAGGGTGAACTGGAGTCCAAGGCAGGAGGGGGTGTGGGGGGTGGGGTGTCCCCGAACTCCTTGCAGCAGCCTAGGAGGCACCGCACACGTTCACTGCCATCTGTGGCGCCCGTGCTCTCCAAGCCACCCTGGGCAGCGGTGTGGATGAGGCTGTCCTCTGGCTCCATGCTCACCAGCCCTAGCGCCCCTGCAGACAGGCTGGCCTTCCGTTTAGGAGTCACACCACCATGTCCCCTTGCTTGCTTTCTTCTCTCTCTCTCTCTCTCTCTCTCTCTCTCTCCCTCCCTCCCTCCCTCCCTCTCTCTTTCCTGTTTTTGGTACTGGGGAGGAGGGAGGTTTGAACCCAGCCACACTTTACTACAAAGCCACAGCCCCAGCCCTTTTCCTATTTATTTTGCAGCTTGGTCTCACTCCAACTTGAGATCCTCCTGCCTCAGCTCCCAGGTCACCACTGCCCTGTCCTCCACCCCGTCCTCAGCTCGTGTCCAGCAGGGGCCAGGCGCCCTCACTTCCTTCCTGTGCCCCTGCAAGGCCTCCGGCACCCAGGGGCGGGCTGGGCGCGGGCTGAGGGCCGGACCTTGGGCACTGCGAGCGGCACACATGGAGCCATGGTCAGTACAACGCACCTTCCCAGAGCTTGTGACCACCCTTCCATCTTGCTCTCCTCGCCGGCCCTCAGTGAGCTCGGACTCCAGGCCATCCAGAGCCAAGTTCCACTTGAGAGCCTCTGCGCCTCCGCAGGGCCCAGCATTGCGCACGCAGGGCCCGGCATTGCGCACGCTCGCAGCCAATGGCTGTTCCCCGCCCTGGGCAGGAGCTGCAGCGCCCTGAGCCACGGGAATGGGACCCCGGGGCACTAAGCTCCAGAGAGGGTTCGGGCAAAGACACACCTTGAGGAGAGGGAGTCCATGTTCCTGCTGCAGATTCCTCTGGTGTGGCCCCGCCAAGGTGCACACAGAGCTGAGAGTCCGTTTCTTCCCATGTCAAGGCCTGAGCATGAGCTCCTCCATCTCCTCCACCCAGTCCAGAACTCTGCAAGGGAGAAGTGAGAAAATGAGCAGAATTCTTTCTCTTTCTCTCTCTCTTTTTTTTTTTTTTTTTTTTTGTGTGTGTGTGTGTTACTGAGGATTGAGCCTAGGGCTGTTTTACCAGTGAGATACACCCCAACCCTTTTTATTTTATTTTATTTTATTTTATTTTGTGGTACTGGGGATTTAACTCAGGGAGGGGTTTACCACAGAGCTACATCCCCAGACCTTTTATTTATTTATTTATTTATTTATTTATTTATTTATTGTGGTACTGGGGATTGAATCCAGGGGCATTCTACCTCCGAGGTACACCCCCAGCCCTCGTTTTTATTCTTTATTTTGAAACAGGGTCTCGCTAAGTTGCCGAGGGCCTCACTAAGTATCCGAGGCTGGCCGTGAACCCAGATCTTCCGGTCTCAGCCTCCCAAGTACTGGGATTACAAGCATGCGCCACCATTTAAATTTATATTTTATTTAGGATCTTGCTAAGTTGCTGAGACTGGTCTCGAACCTGCAATCCCCCATCTCAGACTCCCAAATTCTGGAATTACAGGCATATGCCATCGCGCCCAGCAATGGGCAGACTTCAAACACTTCCAGCCTCTAATGGTGGCACCCACTCGCCCTGCCGGGACTCTGGTGGCCAGAAGGTGGGAGTGTGGGAGGTGTAGAGAGATGGAGCGGAGGCCCCTCCGGGGTCTGCCTTGGGAAGTGCTTGGGAGGCAGCCTGCACAGTCCAGAATCTTCTCTTTGGGGCCTTGTTGGCCCCAGGCCTCTGGAGGGCGGGGAGCCAGTGCTCTGGTCAGGCCGGCTGTTAGAGATGTCAGGAGGCCCAGCTCACTTGACTGATGCTTTTTCCTTCAGGAAAACACGGTCTCCTGGGATTGTGGCTGGGCCAACCTGAGTTCCTGCTCCACCCACCGAGTCTGGCCAGGAGGCCAAGCTGTGCCCGCAGCCTCTCTGTGACCATGACCTCATCCCCAAACACCTCGGAGCCCCACCCAGCGGGACAGGGCTGGGAAGGAGAAGCGAAGGGCACCTGTCCCCACCACAACGGCTCCTCCAGGACGCCCTGCTCTCATCGCGGGGAGCAGCACCGCGCTACAGAGTGAGTCCCAGCCAGGCAGGCACCAGGGTGGCCTGGGGATATTCTCACGGCACAGATGCCCAGCCATGAATCCTAATTTCAGGGAAGAGCAGAGGAAAAGGCACTTAGCTTTAGAAGCTCCTGCATCTTCCTGACCAGGGCCTCTGCGCCATGCTGGACACATTCTATGGACAGAGAAAAGCCACGTTGCCCTCACGGGACTCACAACCACCCTGGAGTCTGCCATCCACACTGCCCTGCTCCCTTGAGGCCTCCTCAGCTGGCCCTGGGGAGACAAGGGAGGTGGGGCGGGGGTCCACGCAGCTGTGGGGCTGGTCCATCAAGGTCGCCGTGGTGACCTGCCCCAGGTGAAAGCTTCGTTCAGGTTGGGATAGGGACCCAGGGGGCCACCGAGGATTCAGGCTCCCACTCTCTAGGAGACAGGTGCCAGCGAGACAGGATGTCAGGGCCCATCACAGCCTCTCCAGGTAGGGCAAGGTCTCATTTTCATGGAGGGAAGCAGGAACCTGAGGTAATGGGAACAGATGTGACAAGAGCTGGGGAGAGGCTACAGGGGCACCTTCTTCCTGACATACTGCAGCGGGGCCTTGGAGTCTCGGGTGCACCCCCTAGGCCCAGCTCTGCCACCTCCAGGACCAGGCACCGTGCCTACTGTAGACACGGTCAAGCTGCTGAGAGTCTGGGGAACGCAAAATGAACCTCAGAACTGCCGGTGCCGCCTTCCTCGGGGCCACCCTTCTGCTCCATCTCGTCATTCTCCCAACACTTCTGCTGTTTCCAGAACTCTGGCCCCTTCTCCCGAGCCAGGAGGTAAAACCAAGCAGCCTCTTAGGAAAGGGAAATGTTATTCTGGCTGAACAAACAAAAAACGTTTATTAATTTGGAATTTGCAGCAGGTCCCAAGTGCAACTGAGTGACAGCTATCAATGAAGGCCTCTGTGTGAATGAGCTCTCCAAAGACAGGCAGAGACGCTCTGCGAGAGGCTCAGTCACTGTCCTGTTACAGAGGAGAACACGAGGACTGGGAGTTCTCCATTGTAGCAATGCCTATAAAGTCCCACCTCGTGATATTGTTTTGGAAATTAAATGAGTAAAGGAGAGGGATGAATAGGTAGAGTGCAGGGGATTTTTAAGCCAGGGAAATTGTTTGGTATGATAACGCATTTGTCAAAACCCACTGAAAGCCAGGCATGGTGGAGCACAGCTATAATCCCAGTACTTAGGAGGCTGAGACAGGAGGATTTCAGGTTCAAGGCCAGCCTCAGCAACTTAGCAAGACTCTGTTTCAAAATAAAAAACAAAATAGGGCTGGGGGTGTTGCTCAGAGGTAGAATACCCCTGGGTTCAATCCGCAATACCCAAACCGAACCAAACAACAACAAAAAAAACCCACTGAACTAAATAACACAAGGAGTAAAGCCAAGCTGGGTATAGTGGCACACGCTTGTAATCCCAGTACTTGGGAGGCTGAGACAGGAGGATCACAGGTTCGCGGCCAACCTCAGCTACTTAGTGAGGGAGGCCCTTTGCAACTTAGTGAGACCCTGTTTCAAAAATAAAGAATAAAAAATAGGGCTGGGGGTGTAGCTCGGAGGGCGAATGCCCCTGGGTTCAATCCCCAGTACCAGCAAAAAAAAAAAAAAAAGAGTAAAGCCAGATATAAACCCTGGACTTGGGTTAATAATCATGCATCAATATTAGCTGATCAATGATAACAGAAATAGTGTGCTAATGCAAGTTGTTAATAACGCAAAAAATGGGGAGGTTGGTATAGGGGAACTCTGCTTTCTGCTCAGTTTTTCTGTAAACCTGGAACTGCCTTGAAAAGTATAATCTTTTTACTTTAAATGACACAAGATAATGTGCTTAGCGCGTCTGCACAGTGCCAGACATATTAGCGGCTGCAGTTTTCATCACCGTGTCTGGAGCCTGGGATTCAAATTAGTTTTTCCTCGTACAACGTGAATAGCCCCATCCAGACTCTAAACTAAAAAGGACATTTCCATTTGTCCACTGTTCCCGGGGCAGTGTCCCTCTAGATAGGCCGAAAGTATGTGTCCGGCAGACAAATGTGTGGAGCTACTGCATATTCACCAGATGCCCTACTTTCCATGGCTGCCAGCCGCCCTGCCCCATCGCCAAGATGACTTCTGAGCCCCGGGTATAGGAAGGATCTTCTCAGATCCCCACATCACTGTCCCCCCTAAAACCCCCTCTCCCTGGCCCTCCATCCTGTGTTTCCCCAAATGTCCCAGACAGGGCTCCTCAGAGGAATAGAACCAGTAGGATATTTATGTTCAAGGATTTATTTTAAGGAGTTGGCTCATGTGGTTGCAGGGCTGGCGAGCCTCATATTTGTAGGGCTGGCTGGCGGGCTGGAAACACAGGTAAGGGTTGATGTTACAGGCTTGAGTCTCAGGTTTGTAGGGCAGTCTGGCAGCCTGGAAACACAGGCAGTTTTTCATGTTACAATCTTGAGTCAAAATTCTTTCTTCGCTGCAAATCTCAGTTTTTGCTTTTAAGGCTTTCGGCTGCCAGAGTCAGGTCCGCCCACCTCATGGAATGTCATCTTCCTTTGCTCAAAGTCAAATGAATGTAGATTTTAATCACATCCCAAATCCCTTCCTAGCAGCACCCAGGCTGGTGTTTGACCGAATGCCTGGGCACCATAGTCCAGCCGAGATGACACACAAAATTTAACTTTCATAACTATTTTCTTTTTTTTTTTTTTTTTTGCGGTACCGGGGATTGAACCCAGGGCCATTCTACCTTCGCGCTACACCCCCAGACCTATATTTTTTATACTTTATTTTGAAACCGGGTCTCACAAAGTTGTGGAGGGCCTCACTAGGTAGAGAGAGAGAGAGAGACAGGGAGAGAGAGAGAGAGAGAGAGAGAGAGAGAGAGCTGAGGCTGTCCACGAACCCGGATCCTCCGGTCTCCACCTCCCAAAGTACTGGGATTACAAGCGTGCACCACCACGCCCAGCTCATAACTTTTTCTTTTTTTTTTTTTTTGCGGTACTGGGGATTGAACCCAGAGGCATTCTACCTCCAAGCTACACCCCCAGCCCTATTTTTTTATTCTTTATTTTGAATCAGGGTCTCACTAAGTTGCAGAGGGCCTCACTAAGTAGCTGAGACTGTCCGTGAACCTGCAATCCTCCTGTCTCCCAAGTACCGACATTACAAACGTGCGCCACCACGCCTGGCTCCTTAAGGGAATTATATACAGACTGTTTAGTATGATTGCATGTTAACTGCCACATGAGGACAAGCATGAGATTTTTCTACTGTGGCTTCATGTCGATGGGCGAAAGTTTTCGGATTTTAGAGCAGTTGGGTTTTGGATAAGGGATGCTCAGCTTGTATTACCTTAACTACACAGGGCAAATTTGAGGACCACTGGGTAATTTGTTCTCTAAAAATATATAAAACAAAACAAAATGAAATCTCCAGAGCATCATCTCAGAACACAAAGGCCACCCAGGCCCACGTTCACTGTATCGCGTACGTTCTCAGGGCCCTGGACGAGGGCTCCGCTGCCAGCCGCCCCACCACAGCTCCCCTCTGAGGACCTGTCCTCTAAGCTCCTCCCTTCTGCTGAGCCAGCGTCCCCTCTCCAGCCACTCCTCCCCAAGAGGTGTCCAAATCCTGTCACCTCCTCTCCAGTGCTGTTTGTATGTGAAGGCTCATCGGCTTTTACTTTTCTTATAGAGGGATTTCAGAAGGGGAGGGGTAAAGTTCATGCAGCTCGTCTGCCATACTTAATTAACTATTGCATTGCTATAACTAATTTCTGATTCCACGGTGTAGGTTTGATTATTCTGTGAATTTCAGGGAATTCTTGCTGGTGGGAGAGAGAGTCATCCTGGAAGCTCTGTCCCCAGCAGTCCTCTCGCCTGGTCTCTAGCCCCATCCCCCAGACTCAGACAAATGTTTTTTCTCGGATCCACATTCTCATTCGTTCACCACTCCATTTATTCAGTTACCCTTCACCAACCTCTTCCTCACTACCATGAACTATGTGTGCTAGGGAACTCGGGCACGAAAACAAGAGCCCATTTGCCATGGACAGGCTAGCTGGAGAGACAGACATGTCCGCACATCATGCTGGTATCAGAGGAGCTAAATGGCTGGAAAAATTGGTTCTAACTGGAGCAGCTGAGGAAACCAAGGGAGAAGGTAGGAGTCGAAACATCCTTAAAGAATGAGCCAGACTCCCTGTTGCAGAGAAGACAAAGGCATACTGTGAAGAGGCAGGACAGGGATAAAGGCAGGGACCCAGAGAGAAGCAGCCTGGAAATCACTATTGCCTTAGTGTGAAATATCCATGAACAGTTTGTTAAGTGGGATCCAGGAACCAGCGCAGCACTGGGGACTTAAGAAGCAGAGTAGCTTTACATCAAACATGATGTGTAGAAACAGCCGAGCAGCGCCGCATTCCCATATTCTGCTTTGACTAAGCGGATCATTGAAAGCAGAGGATCATCTTCAACAGAGAGAATGAGAAGAGCTGGGCACGGACGTCCTGAGAACAGCAAGCGCCGAGCGTGCGGCTGCTTGTACATCTTGTTCCTCTCCATTCCGGGCTGCAAGAGGGTAGGGAACATGTGCAAGTCCAATACTTCAAAGATACTCGAGGATAGAAACAGCAACGGTTGGAGAAATCCTCACTCTGGGTCTTGTCAAATTGAATGGAAGCAAATTTGTTTGCTGGAAATTGTCCTGCGGCGTCCTTTAAATTCCCAAAGCATTATTATCTCTTCTGGAATGCAATCCTTAATCTCTAGGTTATGCTTGCTTTGCATGGTTATTATAGAAGGATGAGTTTCCTCGCTGCTTCGTTTCAAGAAACTGTATTTGTTATGTTTATTGTAGGATGTTTTAGTTAGCTTGTTCATCGCTGTGACCAATACTTGACAAGAACAACCTAGAGGAGGAAAGGTTTATTTGGACTCACGGTTTCAAAGGGTTCAGAGGTTCAGTCCACGGTTGGCCGGCTCCAAGGCAGAAACCGCAGAGGCAGAGCATATGGCAGAGGAAAGCTGCTCTCAGCTCATGGCAGCCAGAAGCAGAGATCAAGAGAAGGGGCCTAGGGAAATATATGATCCTCAAGGCCGTGCCCTGCAGTGACCCGCCTCCTCCAGCCATGCCCCACCTCTGAACTCGCTGCATTGGGGACATGCTTTCAACACATGAGCTCTTGGGTGGAGATTCCAAAGCCAAACCATCACATAGGACATTAGTCTATTCACCTAAATCATAATGTGCACACCAGCACTTTGATAACTAACTCACGATCATGACCTCACGACTTTATTCTGGAAAGTTCACCAGTATATAAGGGGCTTGGCTTTACTTCCCAATAAGAAAATATCCAGAGTTTATCTTGGCTTTCATCCTACAAGCTGGTTCAAAAGATAAACTGGACTCTGATCACATTCATTACTTTAAAACAAGGCAAAGTGAGTTTTTCACAACACAAAGACACGAGTTTAGATGAGTAATGCTAAAGAAAAATTTCGCAAGCAACCCTGAATCACACAGCTTTCTTCCTGAGAGCTCTTTTTCATACATTCTACAGCTTCGTTGCATCTGTGTTGGGATTAACCTGACAATTGGGGAGGGATGTCATTTCTGGAAGGTTGGTCTTGCTTGTCAGGTACACTAGAGTAGAACTGGTAGCGTGTGTGTGTGTGTGTGTGTGTGTGTGTGTGTGTGTGTGTGTGTAGTACTGGGGATTGAACCCAAGGGCATTCTACCTCCAAGCTACACCCCCAGCCCTTTTTATTTTTTTTTTTGAAACAGGGTCTCACTAGGTTACTGGGGGTCTTGCTAAGTTTCTGAGGCTTTCCTTGAACCTGTGATCCTGTCTCAGCCTCCCAAGTACTGGGATTACAGGCGTGGGCCACCATGCCCAGCTAAACTGGTAGTTCTTAGCCTCACTAGTCACACACTCCATGGGGTGGGAACCACTTCTGTTACTACCACTTGTCCCCAGCACCTGTGGAGCCTGACACATAAAAGATGTGCAACAAAGGTTTGTTGAACAAATAAATCTGAATGAATAAGCTAATTCCAGTTCTCCCTTCCTCTAGCATGTAATAAGCTGTAGAATATCTCTTAGTTTCTCCGCCCCCCATGACATGCACAACCCCAATCTACCACTTTGAAAAAAGCATTGTATAACAGAATTACCACCTTGCTGATAATCAGTGGAAACTTACACAGACGTAAAAGATCATGGTTATAACTAGTTATTTCCCTATGACACACTAAGTATCTCCCTAAGACACAGTTGACTCTGGCTCTCATTTTCCTCACTCCCTGGCTCTCCTGTGAACCAGACACCAGGTGAAATGCTGGGACATCTCTGGGGACACAAAACTCTGCCTTCACAGGCACAGAGGTCCCCAAACACTGGTTCTTATGCCAAGTCAGTCCACGCTCACCAGAATCTACAGGAGACCTTACTAAAGGAAGAAATTGGGTGGTGGTGGTGGCCATGGTGAGGAGCAAGACCAGCAACATCACGCTGAAAACAACCAGGACAATGATTGAAGAAGAAATAAAAAAAACAAAGCAGGGGGTATTTACACCACCAAATTTACCAGCTGCTACCAATCAGGGCTCTTTTTACCAGAGAACCTGTGTGTGGCTCTCTGATCCCCCAGGAGTGCTGGAGGGATGAGGAGCTCCCGGGGACCTGGGTGGCTGTCCCCCCGGCTTATCCCCAGGCTGTGGTGTAGCTGATCCATCCGGGCTTCAAACGGGAGAGGAGAGGTCCTAGGAGGCGTAAATGTGATCTGTCCTTGACCACCCCACCCTTCTGACTTCATCCCTGGCCATGTCTCCTGCCCCTCTTTGTCCTTGAAATTTGGGGTCCACACACCCCACCCAGACATACCCTTCCCCCTGTTCGTGGCTTCTCCCCTCATGGACCTGCTTCCACCAGTACTAGCTACAAAATCTTACCCAGAAATCGTGTGTGCATTTTACCATGAGTGACTGAGGGAGAAGGAGCTCCCCCTAATGGGTGAGTGGCAATGTTAAGAGTAGCCCTACCAAGCACCCTGCCTCACGCCCCAACTCAGGGGCTCACAAATCACTAAAAAAAAAAAAAGAGTGGAGTCTCATCAGCCCCAGAAGGACTCTGGCTCCGTCCATATAAAATATGACTCAGTGATCACTAGAATTCTTAGAATGGGAAGTGATTTCTGAAAGAACCTGGCCTCAAACCGTACCAATTTTTATAAACAGAGCCGTTCTGGGAATTGATCAATTTCTCAGTCACGGGGCGAGGAGAAGATGAATGTTCCAACATCGGCCCTGCCCAACGTGATCTCACGTGAAATTTACTGGAATGAAACAAGTTCACCATCGATGAGCTAATAGGATGTTTTCTTCATCCTGAAAAGAGAGAGAAAGAGCTAGATAGATGATAGATGATAGATAGAAGATAGACAGATAGATGGATGGATGATGATGATGATAGATAGATAGATAGATAGATAGGTAGATAGATGATAGATAGATAGATAGATGGATGGATGAAATATGGCTGTTGCTTGAACTTGGTCTGTTCCATAAGGTCGTGTATTTAGGCTCTGGGGTGAGTGATTCAAGTCCTGTGGGGTCAATTAATGGCCAGTGGTGACAAAGGAAGGGAGAGGACAATGACTGAAGAAGAAATAGAAGAAACAAAATCCATGAGGACGTGATTTTCCTCCGGAGAAAGTAGGCCAGATGGCCAGTCAGGATCCCCGCACCCTCATCTGTGGGAAGTGGGGTGACACCAGGCACCAGCCCGTGGCCTGCGAGGCCAAGGTCAAAGCATTGTGCTCCTGGCACACGGGGCGCCACCCCCAGGGTGTTTCCTGCTCATCTGTCCATCCATTCTCTGTTCCAAATAACCCTGATGAAGGGGAAGGAGCAAAAAAGCAAGCACAAAAAGCCATGCATGCTGATCAATTTTGAAACCCCCAGCTGGGAGGTCATGCCTTGCAGAAAATGCAGGGGAAAGGCCTAGCTGTGGACCAAGGGCAGACACAGTGACTGCCAGGCGAGGACAGGGCAAGAAGGCTCCGATCAGGAGTGACCTTTGCTGTGCCTGCAGAGGACAGAGGCCCTGCCTCTGCATGGGACCTGCCTCTTGGGGCCCTGCAGACCAGAGGGAAAGACAGCCCCTCTGGGATGCAGGCCCAAAGCCCTGCATGAAGTCATCGCTGTGTACTATTAGTTTAGTTTTCAAAGGGAAAATTCCCTCTCGAGAGCAGGAAACTTTGCCAAATTGCTTAGTTACCAAAAGTGTTTGCAGTTCTATTTACAAACTCCGTTCATCCTCTTCCCTGTTTTAATCACCAGAATGCATCTTGGTTTGCTTCCCGGGCCCTGGTTCTGAGGTCTGGCTGCCAAAGGCTGACTTCAAATCCACTCCTGTCTGGGAGCTGGGAGGTGAGGCTGGCCCTCGGTCACCGCTGCCATCTTCCTCAGTGTCCAAGTGAGCTACTGCAGACTTCCCTGTCTCCTGGTTCCCTCCATCACTCCAAAGCCTTTTACTGAACACCTACTGTGTGCCACCCTCTGCTGGGCACTTGGAGATACCCAGACGGCTGCAGCAAGCTGGGCTCTGGAGACTCACCTATCTTAGCTGGTGTGATCCTCACAGTAACCCTATGAAGAAGATACTGATGCTCACGTTCCATGAAAGAGCCAACAGGGGCACAGAGCGCCCTAACTAATGTGACCAAGCTCACACTGCTAAGTGTGGGAGGCCAGATTTGAACCCAGGAAGCCTGGCCCCAAAGCCTGTGCTTTCCTGTGGAGTTAAATAAATGAGAGAAATAAACCCCTTGCTACCCAAATCTGACCCCCGTTCCTAAGTTCAGAGTGTGCACTCTGCAGAGATGCACTGGGTGGATGAGGGCTGCGATTTTAAATGGTCTGGCAAGGAGTCACTGCGATGGGGACCTTTGAGTCAAGCAAGGAGTGAGCGAGCAAATGACTGGGAGGTGAACATTTTGGGCAGAGGGAAGCCCAGGTGCAAAGGTCCTGAGGTGAGGTGCCAAATGTCCAAAGGATGCTGGAGGACCCTACAACCTGCCCCTGTGAGCACGCTGCTCTGGAATTGGGCAACGGGCAGCTGGGGGGCTGTGAGTCAGACACAGCTGGGTCTCAGGTGTCGCTCGCCACAGGCCACCCACGCAAACGTAAGCAAGTGCCTTCATCTCTCTGAGACTCCGCCAGCCTGGCAGGGGAGCAAGGCAAGTGGCGGTCCTGTGTGTGCCTCAGGAGACTCCGTTTCTCCAGCACCCACCGTCTGCACGGCTATTTAGAAGCAGGATTCTAGAAGCACCCGGCTTCCCTTACCAGTGCCATAGGGTACAGCCGGCCCACCTTCTGCCTGGGGCAATAATACAACAGGAACATCACCGAGGCCAGGAGAGATGCAGCCGTACCTCCGCCTCGCTGGGGCGTCTCGGGCTGGTAGAGGACCCTGTCACTATCTTGCCACACACAGATATGCGCAATGCAGCGATGGGGTTGGGAGTCACTCGAGAGCACCCACAGGTCCCCGGTCTCCCCCCCCTGTCCTCGGGCCGCTTCTGTGCTGTTCCTGCTTAGGCAAGAGCTGAATCTGCTGTGATGGGGCGGCCCCTCCCACTGCCCACTCCAAACTCTTCTCCATGGCCCGAGAAGGAGACCCAAGAACTCAGAGGCGATGGGAGGACACAGGATGGAGCCTGAGGGGCCGCTCCCCAGAGGGTGGGGTCCTGGGAGCCAGAGAGGGTGCACAGGAGAGCACGGAGTGTCTGGGGTGCTCAGGGCCTCAGGGCTCCAACCAAAAGGGTGGAGAGCAGACTAAATAAAAATAAAACAGCCTCTTTCCCCACTTAGCTAAAGGTCAGCTCCATCTGCGGTCAACTAAGACTGCTAATTTTGTTAGCTTGTCTTGTTCTAATCTCATTGAATAGTTTATTTTCAGATCGCCTGCAGATATGTAATTCTGTCTATACAGCCATGGAATCACAGAATCTCCGTGTTAGGACCACTCGGGCCAACACCCTTATTTACAGGTGATGGTGCTGAGGTCTGATGACATTTCAAGCTCACTTTTTTCAGTATCAAAAAGGAATGAGAATACCTCTGCAGCCTTGCGATCGACAGCAGCCCCTGCTTCCCAGAGACGAGACTCAGGAGCCTATGACCACATGTCATTGGTATGTTGGTACTAAGTATAGTGTGCACTCAAGACAAATTTCTAAAAATTCAACTTTTGATTCAGTAATTTTAATCAAAACGCCCCATTCTCCTGCGCCTTCCTGATAATGGTTTCTCTGTTTGCTTCTGTGATGTGTTCACCCTTGGATATTCTTGCTGCCTTTTATTCTCATTCTCTCATAAAAGAATCCCATCTGTTTCTAAATGATCTGCTGTCTTTGGCAGTCTGTTGCTGGCCACCCTCTGACCTGAGAGTCCACAGCGCCCCCTGTGGACAGCAGCCTGCGCCCAGAGACCACGTGGTGTCCCCTTTCACCTGATCAGAGGAAGAGCGGAGTCCAGAGAGAAAAATCACAATTACACGTCATTTATTAGGCTTCCTTGTTCATTTGCTAAGGATAATGTTTTCATAAAATCTCCTACGTTAGGAAGTCGCCTGTGACTGAATCCTGAGCATCGCCCTTTAGAAGATGCCCCTCCAGCGTTCACAAATATTCCATTTTCTGCTCCTGTGACTCATCATATGTAATATGGTAAAGTAAGCACAATCCACCGAAGAAAGATTGGAGGACTTCAAGGGCTGAAGCTATTTGTGTGTGTGTGTGTGTGGTGCTGGGGATTGAACACAGGGCATTCTACCTCTGAGCTATACCCCCAGCCCTATTTTTATTTTTTTATTTGGAAACAGGGTCTCACTAAATTGCTGAGGGTCTCGCTAAGTTGCCAAGGCTGGCCTGGAGCCTGTGATCCTCCTGTCTCAGCCTTCCAAGTACTGGGATTACAGGCATGCGCCACCATGCCTGACTTAAAGTCTTCTTTTATGTGGTCACAACAATAGCTCCAAGAGATATTACTCCAACCACTGTGGCTCCTTCATTAAGAAGGACAGGAAGAATATTCCATTGTACGCAGGACCATAAGAGCAAAGTAGGCCTAGTTTTGAATGGTTCCTAAGTGCGCATCAGCTGTGTCCATGCATTTGTTCTGAAGACTCAGAGAAGATGCAATGAACTCAGCAAGAATGAGGGAGGTGGGGTGGGGAGAAGGGGCTCCAGGGATGCTTCCAGTAGGAGCTGAGTCTTGGGAAGGAAGACTGGAGCCAGGGGAGGGGAGGGGAGAGGGGCATCCAGGCAGAGCACAGCCTTGGAAGCATGAGACAGACAGCACATGGTGTTTAAGGAACTGTGTGGTAGAGCTGTGGCAGGATGCAGGAGGGTGGGGGGGATGAGACTGGACCCTGATGGCCATCACCTGCCAAGCTAAGCGACTTGCAGGGTCTTGACCCAGGGTCAGAGGGAGCTCTCCAATCCCCACAACCATCTTCAAAATGTCTGTGTCTGTATATTCTTTATAAATTTTTCAAAGACATACACAACCCACGAAAGTCTTCAAGTCAACTGCCAGAGAGGGGAAGCCACTATTTTTGTTTGTTGGTTGGTTGGTTGGGTGGGTGGGTGGTTGGTTGGTTTTTTCCAGATTGATCTCTCTAGTAATAGTGTGGAGAAAAGATCTGAGGGGAGAGAGACCGGAGGCACGAAACTAGTGAGAAGAAAAATGAAGGCACTCAGGGAGAGAGGTCAAGAACCTGTAGGGTTGGAGGGCAGCGACTGGGACTGGGGGAAGTTAGGAGGCCCCACTAAATGGGTTTAGAACTCGACTTGGGGAGGAAAATGAGAGAAAGAGAAGAACATGGCACACTCCCCTGATTCCTGTCTCGAGTGGGGCATCACACATGTGTGGTGAAACCATCACACATAATGGTGTGTGAAGGACGGTATATGGAGGAGCAGAAGCAAGTTTGAAGGAAGATGATAGATTAGGCTTTAGATACTTGGTATTTATACTTTCTGGGAGAAGGGATGCTCAGAGATGGTTCAAAATATGTCTGAAGTATGTGGGGCTGTCAGGTATATAGATAGAAATAATCCAGCCATGGTGGCACACACCTGTAATCCTAGTACTTGAGAGGCTGAGACGGGGGGATCACAGGTTTGAGACCAGCCTCAGCAACTTAGCAAGACCCTCAGCAACTTAGTGAGATCCTGTTTCAAAATAGAAAATAAAAAGGTATGGAGATACAGCTCAGAGGTAAAATGCCCCTGGGTTCAATCCCAATACCATAAAAAGAAAGATGATAGATGATAGATAGATAGATAGATAGATAGATAGATAGATAGATGATAGATAGATGATAGATAGATAGATAATGATAAATAGATGATGATAGATAGATAGATGATAGATGGATGGATAGATAGATAGATAGATAGATGATAGATAGATAGATGATAGAAATGGCCATTCACACTTATTTGCAGGTTAAAATTATGACAGTAAAGAGGTCATCGAAGGAGAAATGTAGCAGGGGACAGAGCCCTCTATCAACCAACAGTAAGCGGGGGAGGCTCATGAAGGAGATGGAGGAGGGAGTGGTCCGGAAGTTGAACAAGGATGACGAGGGTGCAGCACTGGACATTGAGAGGAAGGAGCCACATGCCAAATGCCACCGGGAAGTCAGCCCAGTATGAGACCTAGAAACACTCCGTTGGGCTTGGCAAGTGGGGAGCTACAGGTTGCCTTGGCTGGGACAGTCCCACCACCACCAGGTAGAAGAAGGAGGGCTGAGGGTCTAGAACTCTTTGCAAGGCGCTGAAGAAGAGGCAGTGAGTGTAAACTGCCCAGAGAGGGGGAGCAGACAGAGTCAAGGGGGTGCTTTTGGTTTCCCTTCTCCATAGAAGGCCCCGGAGCCTGTGGGCAGGCCGAGGGGCACGCAGAGAGGGAGAGGGTGCAAATCCAGGGGCGAGGCTGGGGCTGAGGAGACAGTCGTGTGGAACACAGGTCTGTTTTCCCAGGGAACCGGGAGTTTCTGATGCAGGTAACTCTAATGGGAAGCCACACAGGCCCTTCGGTTGACGGAGGCCGCCAGGCGCAGTGAGGACCTGACTGTCCCATGTCACAGAGCGAGGCAGTGACAGGTTCAGCCCTCTGCCCTCCGGGAGAGGACTGCCACTCCAGTTCTGCTTCCTGTGCTTTTGTTTTTGTTTTTTAACTTACTTAAACGATACTTCTCTCCCTTTATTCCACTCTTGGATCAATTTTTGTTTATTTCTCGTTCTTTTTTCATTTTTATTGCTGCATTGTAATCTCACATCATGATGAAGTTGAGAGAGACAGAGACACGCATGCACACAGCTTTGGGTGAGCTTCGCCCAGCTCCCGCCCCGCTCCCTCCCCCTCCCTGTACACATGTTGAGACTGGCACTGGTAACTTTGTATATGTACATCATGTCAATGGAAGTGTTTCCTCCATCCCATCTCCCTTTCCCCGCCTGCCTCTCTCCCCTAGGCCCCCTCCATCACTCCACTGGGGTTCCTCCTCTTTTGTCTAGAGTCCCTTTCGTATCCCAATTCCTCCCTATCTTCTACATATAAGGGAAAACATATGACCCTTCAATTTCCGTGACTGGCTGATCTCACTGAGCATAATATTCTCTAGTTCCATTCATTTTCCTGCTTTTGAAAATAAGCATTTGAGTTGCGGATGGCGCGTTCCCCCGGCTGCGGTTGGCTGATAACCATGGGCTTTTGCATCCAATGCTGAATTATCCATGGCTCATGATCAATGCCCAGAGAACAGTCCAGCGATGTCTGCCAGAGGTCGGCCTCACAATTAGCGTGGTTTTGTTTCTTTGTCATTGACCTGGAATAAGGAGCGGAAGATACACCCATTTCGCTCGGTCGATGCTGAGAGTGGTGAGGGACCTAGCCTCTTGAAATAGAGATGCAGAATTCTGTGAATTGAATCAATTAGACAAATGGTTGGAAGAGGGGAAAAAAAGATATAGTTTGCCAAGAATGAGGTTAAAAAAATAACATCACATATGCACAAAAGCTAAAGATTCAAAAGGTACATACTGCTCAGCAGGAAAAAATGCAACCAGGAAGACACGGCTACTTTCAAAAGCCAAAAGCCACGTTTCCCTGACCTTCAGTTTGCGTCTTATAATTCCTATAATATTAGATCTAATTTAAGTCTTTACATGTTTAAAAAATTCGAGCTAAAAAGAGTAAGGAAAGAGAAAATAATGAGAAGGGATGAAAAGTATAACCTACATAGAAAAGATAAAGAATGGGAGGACAAAAAAGCTTGAGAATTTACAAAAAAATACTTTTTGTAAGTACATCAAGCTAAGTATATCAATACATGCTGTAAAAAAACACACACAATAAGGTTGTTGTGACTGTATCAATAAATAAACATATCTTTACTGGAGATTGAACCCAGGGGCATTCTACCTTAAAGCTATATCCCCAGCCCTTTTTCTTTTTTCTTTTTATTTATTTATTTATTTATTTATTTATTTATTTATTTATTTTGTGGTACTGGGGATTGAACCCAGGAGCATTCTACCTCCGAGCTATACCTCCAGCCCTATTTTTTAATTCTTTATTTTGAAACAGGGTCTCACTAAGTTGCGGAGGACCTCACTAAGTAGCTGAGGCTGACAACGAACCCGGATCCTCCCGTCTCAGCCTCCCAAGTACTGGGATTACAAGCATGCACCATCATGGCTGGCTCTTTTTTATTTTGAAACAGGATCTCACTAAATTGCTGAGGCTGGCCTCAAACCCATGATCCTCCTATCTTAGCCTCCCAGTACTGGGATTACAGGCAAGCAACACCATGCCTGGCTAAATGAACATATCTTAAGGAATTTTTACAGTATTCAAAAAAAATACCATCTTGTTCTTCACTTTTTAAAAGACTCAATAATATACAACAGACACAGAGAGCTCAGATAATCTATGAACTAAAGTCAGGTGTGGGAATGTAGATCCCACAATGTAGCCATTCGGAAAACAGTATGGAGGTTCCTAAAGAAACCAGAAATAGAACTACCATGTGGCCCTGCAGTCCCTCTTCTTGGTATATACTGAATGTGGTGAGGTCAGCACCTCGTGGAGCTATCTGCACCCCTGGGCCCCTTTCAGTGCCATTCGCAGTAACCAAAACATGGAAATAGCCTGAGCGGATGAGTGCATAAAGAAAACGTGAAATACATGAAGGTTGTTCAGCCTTAAAAAAAGGAGAGCATGCCATTTGCAACAACATGGTGAGCCTGAAGGATATTGTGCTACGGGAAATGGGTCAGACAGAAGAAAAGTATTGCAGGATCTCACTTATATGTGGAATCATTTTAATAACTCAAGTACACCAGGCATGGTGGTGCACGCTTGTAATCCCAATAGCTGGGAAGCTGAGACAGGAGGATTGCAGGTTCAAGGCCAGCCTGGGCAACTTAATGAGACCCTGTTTCAAAATAAAAAAATAAAATAGGGCTGGGGCTGTAGCTCAGAGGTAGAAAGCCCCTGAGTTCAATTCCCAGTACCACCAAAAAATTAAAATTAAAAAATTCAAGTACATAGAAACAGAGAGTAAAACTGTGGTTACTGGGAATGGTGGGAAGATTGAAGTCAGGGGGTACATAGTTGCCGTTACAGAGAATGAGTAGGTCTAATGTCCTACATGAAGATTACAGTCAATAATATTTGTATGCTGGTAATATGCCGAGAGTGGAGTTTAAGTACTTTGACCACCAAAAGAAAAGAGAAAGGAAAGGAAAAGAAACTCTATGAGATAATGGGTATTTTAATTTGCTTACCAGGAATAATCACTTTAGTGTGTGTAAGTACATCAAGCTAAGCATATCAATTTATGTTGTAAACCTTAAATACATAAAATTTAAAAATACTTAATATTTGGGGGGTGGGAAAAAAGTCTGATGATTTTTAAGTATTATCAAAATCTGAGAGAGACTATTAAGAAATGTTATAGAATCTCTCTCCCTGGACACTTAAAAAATAAAGGCACTTGTTACACTACTAGTGTCAATTCACATTGGAGAGCAATTTGGCTACATGTCTCCAAAGACTTGAAAAATTCACATCCTTTGACCCAAAATGTCCATTTGTAGGATTTCTTGTAAAGCCCACATTCTAATTCCAGCTCCTTTATTTAATAGTTCTGTGACATTTGGGTCCTGAGCCTAGTGGATCTTCCCAACCCATTAAATGGACTAATATCAGATCACAGATTTTACTAAGAGATAATCAAATAAGTACAGCATAGGTTTTGCATAGTAACTAAAAAATAAGCATTTAACAAATCATAGTTGCTTATTCTTGGGGGGAGGTTTACTGGGGATCGAACCCAGAGCCATTCTACCTCTAAGCTACACCCCAGCCCTGTTTCATTTTTTATTCCGAAACGGGGTCTCACTAAGTTGCTGAGGGCCTTGCCAAATTGCTGAGGTTGGCCTCAAACCTGCAATCCTCCTGTCTCTGACTCCCAAGCGCTGGCCTAACTACAATGCTATTCTTGTATCTGCTTAATTATGTAAAACTGAGAAATAATATTAGTCCAACTCCAGGGAACCGGTTAAATGTATATTGGTATATCCATACTATAATAACTGTTCAAGTACTAAAATAACATAGGAAAAGATTTTTTAAATAGAAGAGGTTCACTATATATTTTTGTGCATTCTGACACAATTCAATATATATGTAAATTTTTGAAGTAATACAAATATAATACAACAAAATTCTCTCAGAGGTTATTTCTGAGCAGTAGAATAACAAGCAAGCTTTTTTTTTTTTTTTTTTTTGGCGGCACTGAGGAATGAACCCAGGGGCATTCTGCCTCTGAGCTATACCCCCAGCCCCATTTTTTATCCTTTATTTTGAAACAGGGTCTCGCTAAGTTGCAGAGGGCCTCACTAAATAGCTGAGGCTGGCCTGGAGCCTGCTATCCTCCTGTCTCAGCCTCCCAAGTACTGGGATTACAAGTGTGCACCACCACGCCCAGCTACAAGCAAGCTGCTTTACTTTTATGTTTTTCAGTGTTTTCCTAGTTATCTACAATGAACATGTATTACTTTTTTGTAATTTTTTTGTAATTTTTGTAATTTTTTGGCTGGAGGTATGGCTCGGTGGTAGAGCGCTTGCCTAGCATGCTCACGGTCCTGGGTTCAATCCTTAAAAAATGCAAATTTAAATAAAATTTAAGCTTTAGAGAATTATCTGGTTTACATGGTATCACTAAACTAGAATAGCTTTGTTTAAAAATTCCCTAAATATTATTCAAAACAGTCTCTGGGGAGAGGTCCAGAAAATGTTTGCTGGAGGAATTTGCCTCAGAAGCAGTTTGTAAAGATAGCAAATGAGCTCTATCAGCTGCTAGAAGACTGACACCCACAGCTCCCACTCCTCTTACCAGCAGCACTTCCTAGAAACTTGATGTTGGTGGTGGTGGAAGGGGTGCATTATAAACCCTGTGCGTCCCTCATGAAAGCTCTGGAATCCCCCATCCAGGAAAACACACGTTCCTACATACACATGAAATTTGGGGTTCTGTTTCATAATGTGCAAGGATCCCCTACCACTAAGACCTTGGCAGTAGCTATTAGGAGATATGCCTATGAGAAAGAGGTGCTGGCCTCAGATTTAAAAAGGAAGTGTCAAATCACTTCTTTCTTATTTCAGAGAGTAAGCAGGTGCCTGGCAGAAAGAAGGACTTAAATGTCAGCTCCTTCTTGTCTTTTTCATCTGCCTGACAAGGAGACAAAACAAGAGTCATAGAGGAACAGGCTGAAGCCTTTAGGTGACCTGTCATGTTAAAGATACAGATGAAGATTCAACTGAGTGATCTAAAAGCAGTAATAACTCTCCTGTCACTGAGTTGGGGCACAGGAGTCTCTAGGAGTTGTATCTCCCAGGCCTATAGACTAAGACTGGTTGACTTTTTGCTCTGCAGTTTAATGTTAGAGCAGTTTTTGGACTTAGTTTTTCTAATTACCATTTTTTAGTGAGAACAATATAAAAAGCTAATGGAGTTGGAAGTTTATTTGAAAAGTTTATTTCATAAGATTATCTACTCTGGTATTTGATGTTTGGGTTTTTAAATATGTAGTTTTTAACACAGAGTTCCCGTTCAAGTATAGTTTGGAAAATCCCTGCCTGCCTTGTGAATCTCAGAGCCAGTCTCTCTCCCAGCTGGGAATGCAGGGAGGGGGCACCGACGGCTGCTGCCCCCTGGTGGCAACGTTCCAGCGCTGTTGAGAAAGCGCAGCGGCTGCAGGAACAGGAGACAGGACTTCAAGTTCAGACATTACAAGTTCAGAGGTAAGTGAGTGACAGCAGATGCCCCACGTTGATTCAGCCTCTGCTATTCATGGCACACTACCATGACCCCTCCACACTCCCACATCTGTGTTCATGCACCCGGCATCTTCCTGCAGCCTGGAGGGAGGCTGGTGTGCAGCCAGGGGAGTGGAACCTATTTCTAGATACTTCCATGGAAGAGAGTGAAGGGAGACACCTCCCAGGAACATGGTGGAAACGTGCCACACAACTGAGGTGCTGAAGAAGTACTGAAACATGAGATGAAACACGAGATAAAAGTGAAGAGTGGACCTTCGTCTGTCCCATCTCCCAGTTTCCCCTGGTCCTCCTCCTGCGTGACCTGCCCGATCCACATCTCCAGACACACTCTCACTATTTGCCTGCCTTGAAGGTGTTACAACCTAGAAGTAGAATAGAAGAAATAAAAATAGAGAGGAGACATAAAGAAGGGTAAAGTTCCACATACCGCTCCAGGGCTGCCATTCCCCAAGCCAGTCTCTCTCACAGGCCTGTAAATCTTAAAGTTACCATAAATTTACTCTCTTATGAAAATTACCCACGCAGTGTTCATTAGCCCACCAATAAATAGATAAAGTAAACAGAGAGATGACATTTTAAGCAATCTATAATTTAGGGGACTTTGCAGTGCTCTCTACCAATCAGATAATGGGGACCACGTCAGCCTAAGAATCCTGAGAAGGACCAGACTGGTGTGAGCTTGCACACACCTTCCCATGCCCAGCCCTCACCACCTTTCCTTTAAAGGAAGAGCTGGGAACCCTGAAACACACCTCTCACTCTCGAGATGGCCCTCATTCTCCCTTGAATGTGTATTCCTTGCTTTCCTAAATAAACCTTTGTGCCTCTGTTGACCCATGCTGAAACTCCTGTCCATCACCTGCATCCAGGACTCCACTCATCCTGAGTCAAGCCCCCCCACCCCGTCTTCTCTCCTGGAAATCCCTCCCAGAGATTCCTCTGGTGACATCCTGAATTAATGATTTCACTCCACGTATTGCATCCCCAAGACAACACATGAGTAAGGTTACCAGCGTCAGGGGAGTTGACTATAGGGCACTGGGAGTCTGTTCTGAGCCTGTGCTATGGAGGAGTGTGATCAAGGCCAGCTCTCAGCACCCCAGTGAACAGGAAGCTCAGGAGAAGGGGGGTGGAAGGGCAGAAATGGGAGGACAGGCAGGCAAAGAGGAAGCACCCATGTGATAGAGGAAGCTCAGTGATGCTGCTTGGGATCAGAGTTCAGCAGAGCAGAGGTTGGCCTCCAGACTAGTTAGGAGGCCTCGCTGTGATAATTCTCTCTGTGAGGTCTCTAGCAAGGGCAGTAATGATGGCTGCAGTAGGTTACCTTCAGAGCACATGTGGCAGATTGTGCAGGTGACTATTCCATTGGTCTATGTGTCTGGTTTTGTGCCAATACCATGCTGTTTTTATTATTATAGCTCTGTAGTGTAATTTGAAGTCAGGAATTGTGATGCCTCCTGCATGGTTCTTCTTGCTGAGAATTGCTTTGGCTATTCTGGGTCTTTTATTTCTCCATATAAAATTTATGACTTATTTTTCTAGATCTGTAAAGAATGACATTGGTATACTGATAGGGATTGCATTGAATTTGTAGATCACTTTTGGTAGAATGGCCATTTTGATAATATTTATTCTGCTTATCCAAGAACAAGGGAGATCTTTCCATCTTCTTTTTTTTTTTTCTTTTTTTTTCTTTTTTTTTGCGGTACTGGGGATTGAACCCAGGGACATTCTACCTCTGAGCTACACCCCCAGCCCTATTTTTTATTCTTTATTTTGAAACAGGGTCTCACTAAGTTGCAGAGGGCCTCACTAAGTAGCTGAGGCTAGCCACAAACCCAGATCCTCTGGTCTCAGCCTCCCAAGTACTGGGATTACAAGCATGCACCACCACACCTGGCTGATCTTTCCATCTTCTAAGATCTTCTTTAATTTCTTTCTTTAGTGTTTTATAATTTCATTGTAGATGTCTTTTACCTCCTTGGTTAGGTTTATTCCTAGGTATTTTATTGGTTTTGAGATTATTGTGAATGAAATTTTTTCTGGATTTCTTTCTCAGTGAATTCATGGTTAGCATATAGAAAAGCTACTGATTTTTTTTAGGTTGAGTTTGTATCCTGCTACTTTTCTGAATTTGTTAATCAGCTCTAGGAATCTTTTGGTTGAGGTTTTTTGGGGGGTCTTCTAAATATAGGATCATGTCATCTGCAAATAAAGATAATTTTAATTCTTTTCCTATTTGAATTCCGTTGATATCCTTCTGTTGTCTTATTGTTCTGGCAAGAGTCTCAGGGGCTATATTGAAAAGGAGTGGTGATAGAGGGCATCCTTGTCTTGTTCCTGATTTTAAAGGGAATTCCCGCAGTTTTTCCCCTTTCAATATGATGTTGGCTTTAGGTTTACTATATATTGCTTTAATGATGTTGAGGTACGTTCCTTCTATTCCAATTTTCTGCAGTGGTTTTAACATGAATGAGTATTGGATTTTGTCAAGTGCTTTTTCAGCGTCTATTGATATGATCATGTGATTTTTGTTCTTAGTTCTCTTTATGTGGTGAATAACATGTATTGATTTGCATATGTTGAACCAGCCTTGCTTTCCTGGAATGGAACCAACTTGGTCATGGTGTATAATTTTCTTGATATGGTTTTGAATGCACATGGCTAGTATTTTCTTTAGAATTTTTGCATCTATGTTCATCAATGATATTGGTCTGTAATTTTCTTTTCTTGAGGGATTTTTATTTGGTTTTGGTATTAAGGTGATACTGGCCTCAAAGAAGGAGTTTGGAAGAATTCCATTTCTTTCAATTTCATGAAATAACTTGTGAAGTATTGGGTTTAGTTCTTCTGTAAAGGTTTGCAGAATTCAGCTGGAAATCCATCTGGACTTGGGCTTTTCTTTGATGGCAGGCTTTTTATTGCTGTTTCTATCTCTTTGCTTGCTATTGATCAGTTTAGGTTTTCTATATCTTCTTGGTTCAATTTAGGTAGGTTGTATGTGCCAAGAAATTTGTTGATTTCTTCCATGTTTTCCAGTTTATTGGAATATAAATTTTCAAAATAGTTTGTGATGATTCTCTGGATTTCCCCACTGTCTGTGGTGATGTCTCCTTTTTCATTTCTGATTTTAATAATTTGGGTTGATTCTCTCTTTTTTTGGTTAGGTTGGCTAGGGGTTTATCAACTTGTTAATCTTTTCAAAGAACCAGTTTTTTGTTTTGTTGATCCTTTGTATTTTTTTGTTCTCTATTTCATTGATTTCTGCTATGATTTAAATTATCTCCTGCCTTCTACTGGCTTTGGGATTAGATTGTTCCTGTTTTTCTATATCCTTGAGGTGTGTCATTAGGTTGTTTATTTTGTGAATTTCTGTTTTTCTTATGTGGGCACTCAGTGCTATAAATTTTCCTCTTGACACCACCTTTGAAGTTTCCCATAGATTTTGATATGTTGTGTCTCTATTTTCGTTTAATTCCAATAATTTTTTATTTCTTCCCTTATTTCTTCTCTGATCCAGTCCTCATTCAAGAGTGTATCATTCAGTCTCCATGTATTCATGTGATTTCTTTTGGTCTTCCTGTTATTGATTTCTACTTTCATTACATTGTGATCCGAGAAAAATACAGGGAATTATACTGCATTTTTTTAATTTGCTGGTACTTGCTTTGTGGCCCAGGATGTGGTCTATTTTGGAGAAAGTTCCATGAGCAGCTGAGAAGAATGTGTATTCAGCTGTTGTTAGTTGAAATATTTTGCATATGCCTATTAGGTCCACTTGGTGTATAGTGCTCTTTAGGTCTGAACAATCTTTATTCATCTTTTGCCTGGAAGATCAATCTAGTGATGTGAGTGGTGTGTTGAAGTCTCCCAATATTATTGTATTTGGGTCTATTTGAGACCTGATGTCCCAAAAAGTTTGTTTTACAAAAGTGGGTGCACCCACATTTGGGGCATAAATGTTTACTATTATTATATCTTCTTGATGGATTGTTCCTTTTATTAATAAGAAGTGACCTGCTTTGTCTCTTCTGATGTGTTTTAGCTTAAAATCTGTTTTGTCGGATATAAGCATTGCTACACCTGCTTGTTTTCAGTCTCCATTTGCATGGTATATCTTTTTCCATCCTTTCACCTTTAGCATATGGATATTTTTGGCTGTAAGGTGAGTTTCTTGCAATCAGTATATAGTTGGATTATGTTCTTTAATCCACATTGCCAGTCTGTGTCTTTTAATAGGGGAGTTATGATCTTTGACATTCAGTGTTATTATTGAAATATGATTTTTGTTTCCTGTCATTTTTAGTTGTATTTTCTGTTTGATGTAGCAGTATTTCTGCTTTGCTTAGTTGCCCATCTGGTGGGATTTGTCCCTTCTCTGGTTCTGGTATTTGCTTCTTTTTTCTTCTTTGTATTTTATTTCTTTAAGTATTTTCTCTAGTACTGGCTTGGTAGTTATGAATTCTTTTAGTGTCTGCTTGTCTTGAAACATTTTTATTTCTCCATCAATTTTGAATGATATCTTTGCTGGATATAGCAGTCTTGGTTGGAAGTTGTTTTCTTCCATTGTCTGGAGTACCTCATATCAGCCCCTCCTGGCTTTCATCACTTGAGTTGAGAAGTCTGGATTTTTATTGTTTTGCCCTTGGATGTCACCCATTCTTTTGTTCTTGCTGCTTTTAAGATTCTTTCCACCGGGAGTGGTGGTGCATGCTTGTAATCCCAGTACTTGAGAGGCTGAGAACAGAGGATCCGGACTCACAGCCAGCCTCAGCTACTTATGAGGCCCTCCTATGTTAGTCATTTTGATTATTATGTGGCATGGGGAAGGCCTTCTTTGATCCTGTCTTGATGATGTTCTGAATGTCTCCTGTATGTGGATGTCCAAATATTTTTCTATATTTGGGAAATTCTCTGAAGAGGTTTCTGATACCCTTGGTTTGTGCTTCTAGACCTTCTTCAATGCCTATTATTCATAAGTTAGAGCATTTCATATTGTCCCATATTTGTTGGCTGTTCAGGTAGTGTTGTTGTAATGTCTTTTCTATATTGTTGACTGTGTTTCCAGTTTTGAATGAACTGTCTTCCAAGAGTGATACTCTGTTTTCCATGTGGTCTAGCCTGCCAGAGGTGGTTTCTATTGTGGTCTTTAATTCATTTATTGACTCCTTTATTTCACTCAAAGCCTCATTTTGGTTCTTTCTTAGGACCTCAAATTCTCTATTGATATGCTCTTTCATTTCCTGTACACTTTCTTTGAGGCCTTTCATCATACTGAAGATCAAAATTCGGAATTCTCTTTGTGGCATTTCCTAAAGATCAGTATCGGTGATCTCCCTTGTTGTTGAGTTGTGGAAGTTTATTGTTTCCTCGTTATTCTTCATTCTCATATTTTCAGAGTTCTCAGGTATGTATTTCTGTTGTTTTGGCATCTTCTTCCTCTTTGTGTGTGTGAGTACTGTGTCTATTTGTTATACTTTTGTAATATGTTCTATGCTGGGGGTATATATTTGCCTCTACCAATCTGTCTCATATAATCAAACTTTTGAGTTTGTCCCTCCGAGCCTTTTTAACTAGATATAGTTCTTAGTGCAGGCAAACAGGAGTCTCTGATTGGCTGCAGGCTGCCATGATGTCCAGGCCCAAACTCTATAGGACCAGAGATTATGATGTTCTGTTCAAAGCCTGAAGCCTGCTAGTTGGGATTTAATGCCCTACAGACACTACCATTGCTCTGCTGATTGTGAACCTGAGAAACTGCAGAGCGCTGACCTCCAGCCTCTGTGGCCAGTGGGCTTAAGGTCAGCAAGGCCAGCGATTGCTATGTTCCGAGCTTGTGGCCTGGCTTGCTGAGCTTTGATATCCCCTGGGATACCACCCCTGATCTGTTGGTTATGATCACATGGAGCACTGTCAATCACTGTCATGCATGCATGCCAGGCACACACTCTGCTGGCGAAGAGAGTGTTAAGCTCCCAGACTGTAGCTGTGATCACATGAATCCTTGCCGGCCCCTGGCCTTCCTGCTTTCAGGGCCCAAGTTCTGGCAGGGAGAGATTATACTGTTCTATGCCAAGGGCTTGGGTGGCTCAGTTGTTTAGTACTGGGGACACCACTGCAGCTCTGGGCAGCTGCAATCACATGAGCCTTTGTTGGCCTCTAGTGTTGGTGCTTATAGTTCCCAAACACAGCCAGGTACAAGTTTATAGCTTTCCGAGCCTGCAACTCAGTAGGCTGAGTTATTTCATCCCACAGACACCACGGCTGGCTGTTCTGTGGTGATTGCTGGAGACCCTGCAAGGGTGTAGCAAACTATGACTCTAGGACCCTCTCACCCAAATGTCCCTAGGGGCTGTCTGCTAATTCGCATTTCTGCTGTGTCTGGCTGTAGTCCCCATAGCCACCTCTGCAGGGGTGATTTGCAAACTCACAGACCCAGTGAATCTGTTCTTGCCACACAGGGAGTTCTCCCACTGGGACAGCTTGTTAATTCACAATCTTGATGAGCACCACTCAGGTGCCTGCAGGCAGAGATGAGTTCAGCTGCAGCCACAGGATGTAGGTGGGCTGTCTGGGTAGTCAGGTATTTGTCGAGCAAGGAGAGAAAAGTCGACTGCTTTTGATGATGGTCTGTAGTCACTGGCTTCACAATATACTGCTGCTTCTTTGCTGGAGGTCTCTGGGAGCCACGGTGCAGGCATTGCCTGGTCAACATGGGGCCGCCGCCACTCTCCGCTCACCAGGTGAGACGCATGGAGCTCTTTACAGTCCTCTGCTCTCTCTGGTGCCTCCGATTCCACCGCATTTTGACTGACATTGTTTTCTTGAGTTTTGGCTGCTTCTCTTTCCTTGTCAAGAAGCAATCTTCCCGCTGATTGAGTTCCAAGTCTCAGAGCGCCTGAAACACTGTCTCCCTCTATTCCGCCATCTTTAATTTCTTGAGGGGAAGGTAGATCCTGGCACTCAGGTGGATGTGGCCATGTATGTACCTCACAAGGAGTGTGGTAGATCCCTGGGCCTCGGCTCTCACCATGACACCACTATAGTTCTCTGACCCTGGCAGCAGCTTCTGCTTGGTGGCTCCTCCTCCACTAAGACCTTGACTGGTAATGCCTCCGGGTTGGGCTCTGACTCCTAGAGGATGATCAGCTCTGGGAGGGTGAAGACAAGTGGCTGGACTGGCCCTACCGGAAGGTTAAGATGAAATCCTGTTTCCGCAAACTCAGCGGTCCTGGACAGAGAGAAAGGCCCAATGGATGCCCCCTGTGAAAGAGGATGACACAGAGGGCCTTCCCACAAGCAGTGCAAGACACAAAGATGATGACAACCTCCACCTCTGATGTCCGGACGCCAAATTAATGATTTAAAAAAAAAGCTTGGCATGGTGGTGCACACTTATGATCCCAGTACTTTGGAGGCTGAGACAGGAGGATCTGGGTTCATGGCCAGCCTCAGCCACTTAGTGAGGCCCTCCACAACTTAGTGAGACCCTGTTTCAAAATAAAGAATGAAAAATAGGGCTAGGGGTGTAGCTTGGGTTCAATCCCCGGAACCACAAAAAAAAAATCAGTTGGGTTTGGCGTGGTGGTGCACGCCTGTAATCTCAGTAGTTGGAAGGCTGAGACGGGAGGATCGCAGGTTCGCAGCCAGCCTCAGCTACTTAGTGAAGCTCTCCACAACTTAGTGAGACGCTGTTTCAAACTAAAAAAAATAAAATAGGGCTGGGGGTATAATCCAGAGGTAGAACCCCCTGGGTTGAATCCCCAGCACACACACAAAAAGATCAGGTGGAATGGTGAATGATGGAGATAAAGTAATCCTGAATGCAGGGGTACCAAATGATCTTAAACTCACCCACTGCATCACTCTTCCTAAAGGTCCAGTATCAGATCCCCTGATGCTTTTCTCTATCAGCTAATGGTACAAGATCGGCTTTTCCGGTAGTTTTCACTGTCATTGGGATTGTCCAATAAGCTAAAGAAAAACCTTTGGGCAACTTGGTTCAGCCAACAATTATAATAACTGAGTCATCGGTCCCACCATCTGCGGTTCTGTTATCAGTATCTTTGCAAAACAACACCAGAACCGTCCGCTTACTCACCCGATCGGTGGCTCACTCTCCTGATACACATCATCCATCTGAGGCAGGAGCCTGGCTATGTCCTTGAAGAGGACTCTTAGCTAGAAGCCTACAGACTAATCAGAAGAATAAAGCCTTTTTCCCAGACTCCTTCCCAAGGTGAACATAGCTGGGACTCTCTGGACTGCTGTAACTGCAAGATAAGGCCCGTAACTGCTAGAGAGGGAAAAAAAAAAAACAATGTACAGGCTAACTGCTGTTCTTCTGCATCTTGTTTATGCTAGGAAAAAAGTCTTTCACTCACCCCACCCTCATGAAAGTTAAGTTGGCAACTGTATAAAAAACTTGTTAGCCCTGAGTTCAGGGCTCAGACCTTGAGCTTTGCTCTCTGAGGCTCAGAGACCTGCTGTATCCTGATCCGGCCTCTAAATTTTTGTTCTTCACTGACCAGAGTCTCCTGCAACACAGCCAGTTTGGATCTGGCCTTTGCCTCCCTCTGAAGATGTTCTGTTCTAATGGACCTGCTCTGCAGAATCCAGAGGGCAATGGAGGAGATTGTAAAGGTGGCTATCAACTTTTCAGATGAACAAGAGTGAGTGACAACACTGAAAATAACAAAATATTCCCCTGACTCACCCAAAAAGCAGTAGATAGGGCTGAGCCTCTCAGGACAGAGAAATCAGTGCTGTAGAGAGGCAAAAAATGGACATTTGCAACAGATATTAATCCATAGTCATAGAGCACCGTCATGACCATCACAGGGAGACACAGAAAAGGAGGCTCTGAGAACAGATCATTAGCTCATTTTTTTTCTCATTTTGGTAGCTCATTTTTATATAGAAATTATAGTCAGTCCATCCAAGTATCCAGAGAGGCAAAATGCCTGCCTAGACGGTGGTACTTATCCCTACTGTATCAGCAGCAGATGAGCATGATTGTCCCCAGAAGAAACATACCATCTTCCGTGTCCACTCATGGGCCAAAGCCCTATGAAACTCAGTAGCACCAATCCTACCGCTTGGGCTCTGCAAGCTTGAACTTGATTCTACAAGTCATGCCAGCCAACTGTAGTGAACTAAATGCTCATCATTTCAAAGCCTCCACTCAACGGTGCCATTTTCTTCAGCAAAGGGTAGAACTTGCCCAGGTCTGCTGTTGTCCCATCAAATTTAAGGCAGTTCATAGAACCCCTTGCTGGGAGCCATGTCTCTAATCTTTTTTTTTTTTGCACTTTCCTTTTTCATTTTTATTTTTAAAATGCATTTATTGGTGCATTGTCATTATACATCATAGTGAGGTTCTAAGTGATACACACAAACATGCACACAGGTCTTGGTGTGTCTCCCTTCAGATCCCAGCCTGCTACCCAGCCCTTTGGACCTGCAATGGTTACTTTGCTCATAATGAGCCAAAGACCCAGTTGGAAATGTAGGTTTCCCACCAATCTGTTTAGAAAAATGAACTCTATTTCAAAAAATAGATGTGGGGGCCCGTACCTCTCCAAAAGCAAAGCCCATGGGAACATGACAGACATGGTCTTCATTCCCCTTCCTAAAATTTCCATGCAGGGTCATGGTGCCTGCCAGGATGGGCCAGCCTGGGTGGAGCCAGGTGGCTCCAATTCCCCCACTACCAAAACAGCACCTCTCTGTTCTCCCTCTGCCTTTCCTGCCTTTCCCCATCCCTTTCCCCTTTAGAGGCCATCTGAGACTCACTCTTCTCCTAAGACATTTGGAGCTCACCTCCACATCAGTCCCTTTCCCCTGTGCTTCCCTTTTTCGTCCCTTCCACAGGGAAGCTGCGTGATCCAAGAGCCACTCAACCCTCCCCTGAGCACCACCGTTTTCAGAAGATGTGGTTGTATGGGGCAGAACGTGTCAAGGAAGTGGAGAGATCTCACTTTTATCGAGCATTTACTATATGCATGTAGTCCATTTTATGTACGTGCTGCACGTAGTCCATTTTATGTACGCTTTCTCATTCAGTTCTCAAAGCCCATCAGAGAAGTTTATACCAACATTTTCATTTTAAGAATGAGGAAACTGAGGCTGTAAGTGGATAAGAAACTTGCTCAAGATCCAAGAGTCTGCATTCAAATTCACATTTGTTTCATTCCAAAGCTCACCTTTCCACTCTAATCTAAAGGAGTATATATCTCCACCAAATACATTAAAGATTATTAATATTTAATAGTTACCTTAAAATGAAATTCAATTCATTTTACTCTGGAACCATAAAATAAATTAAGGCAGCAAGGGAAGTGCTTTGTCTAATTTGGGAAAGATAAAGAAGTTCTTTTTTTCTTAACTTTGTTTTGTTTTTGTTTGTTTTTCTCTTTTCTATCTCAAGTTCCTTAAAAGAACAGTGTACCAATTTTCAGGACCACGTTGGGAAGCTTAATTTCATTTTTAAAAAATTAAAAGTTTCACTAAGGTCAAAAATAGAGTTCAGGACACAGAGTTCAAAGTTTAGCTACCCTGAATTTTTGACAGAAACAATACAACCCAAAAGAATTTAAGTAATAATATAGATAATTTAGGGAAATATTTTATAAGTGAAAATATTAGATAAAGTTTTGCCATATGAAGTCCTCAACTTCCTATTTATTATGTCACTAAAGCCTCAGCTTCATCAGTTCATACTTCATTTCTAGAACAGGCAACTTTCTCAAATACCAATACTTAAGGGGGAGGAAAAGAAACGTTTCTAATATGTGCCTTCTTTGCCTAAAAGAAACAGAAAAAAAAGAGGGCTGACCTAGGTGAACATCTCTAAGATTCCCATTATATGTGGAAAATAGGCCAAAATGTCAAGAAATTGATTTATATAATACTGGGAGGTCTGCAGGCAGGAACGACTGTGGATATTCTTAGCAGCTGAAGTCACCCATTTATCTTTTTATCTAAATTCTTCATCTTCAGCTTTCAGCACTGGTGCCAAGTTCCATGAGGAGATGCTCAAAGATAAGTTACTAGAGCTAGGATCTACTTCACTGCTTAAGAGCAATCTCCCAGCCTCCTCCCTGCCCATGACCCACGGCCTCCAAGAGACACACAAAATCCATAAATGCCATTTCTGTGCGTGACTTGGAATGCTTGCTGTCATCACACTATTGTGTCTGCAAGAACATTCATGTTCTGGAAAAGCCACCACTCACAGCTCCTTAGAAAGCACCAGGGACCCAGCACTTTGTCTCTCCCATCTATATTTCCACCTCCACTTCCATCCTGAGAAGCTTAGACCGCGGTAATCTATAAAGTAAATGTATAGATGCACAATTTAGGTCACCCCAACCCAAGGTGCAGAAATTGGGTTCAGGGAAGATGCAGAGCATCGCCCTTGCTGTCTCCTCACCTCCTTGGGCAACAGCTGACCCATGTTGCAAGGAGAGAAAGAGTCTATTTGGAATGGGTAGGACAGTGCTTCTGTTAATCCTGAGACTTTTGAACTCAGCCTGTCTGGCAGATTCCAAAATATTCTCAGCTGTTTAACCACGCAGCTGCTTTTCCCTGTATCTCATAAATATTTCAAATACACAAGAAAGTAGAAAGAGTAATATGGCAAATACCCATGTAACTATCATCCAAATATTTTAGACATTAAGGACACAGAAACATCTGGGCCAGTGGCGGTTCCTGATGAGCTCTGTAGGACATCACTCCCCACCTTCTTCCACACCTGTACTGAATCATAGGTATCGCCTAAATAGCCCACATCACTCTTGGAGCTGTGAAAGGTGCTATGCAAAGCTCCTCAAACTGGGCACAGTGGTGCACACTTGTAATCCCAGTACTTGGGAGGCTGAGATAGGAGGATCACAGGTTCAAGGACAGCCTCAGCAGCTTAGTGAGACCCTGTTTCAAAATAAGATAGGCTTGGGGTGTAGCTCAGAGGTAGAATGCCCCCAGGTTCAATCCCCAGTACCAAAAAAAATATTTTAAAGATAAGAAAGGGATCGAGTAATGTGCCTAAGGTATACACATACTTGATAGGGACAGGGTTAAATGCCACGTCTCTAGAGGTGTTCAAGGTAATGCTTTCCCCTCCCCACCTTGCTGCTTTCGTGAAATCCGTGTGCATTCTCCTTAACCACTGGCAGAGCTAATGGAGGAGCAAAACTGGTACTTGATGCCCCCCCACCTTACCATGCTTGCTTCCTCCGACCAGCTTCCCAAGACCCCTGCTCTCTTAGGATTGCCCAAGCCCTGCCCTCTATAGCTAATCCCTGGGCCTGGCCCGTCTTCCCCTGAACTCCACACTGGGTCCTGTACCCTCCACCCGGCTCTGCCACCCTTCTTCTCCCCACCAGAGGACCAGGATGACTTGATGGAGCCTCTCCTACTCTCTTCCTCTCCACTATCAAATACATGCAGTATCCAAAATGCAAAAAGCATAGAAAAGAAATAATATAAGGGAACAGAGAAGGAAGGGAAAGCCTAGATAATCCACTCACAGAAAAATACAACACTGAAAAATAAAGATTAGACTGTAATTAACATTCTTCCTTTGAATGCATTTCCAAGTGACTAAGTCTTCCATCATTTAGTGAAGACAGTGAAATCAAATCCAAAGATACTAAGAAGCCCTTCACGCCCACATTTTTATGTCAGGGAAAAAGAGGCATCCAGACTTTAGTTACCCACGGTCTCGATACTCCCTGTGAATCCAAGTTGATTTTCCCAGACACCTCCCTGAGAGGCACCACCCACCTCAGGATGGGGGCTGTGTCCAGACCCCATGGAGCCGGGGACTCTTTTGGTCTCAAAGGATTTCTGCTTGAAGCCCTGGAACCTTCCTGATCAGCCTTCCCGGGAGAGTTCCAGAGAGCCCTGGTTCTCCACAGTCTCAGAATCCTGCCTCCTGCAGCTGGGCTGTGGTTTCAGATGGACTATTATACCAGAAGAGCTGGATGCAAAATGCCCTTTTAACTAAATTCTAAGACTCAGTGATTTCCAAGTCACTTTTTCTGCAGAGCTGAGCTACTGACATTTCCAGCAGGGTTTCCTCAAGTCATAGCTAATGAGCCCTAGAGAATTCCCCAGTGCCTCCAAAAATAAGCCCTCCTTTCTTCTCCTCACCCCAAATCCCCAAGTCCTGGGATTTAAATGTGAAAAGAAAAACATTCACGTGTGTGTGAGAGGACCCCTGAAATCTGCAACTCACGTGCCCTGGACTAGATGTGGGCCCGGGATGGTCCCCACCTCTGCCTAGAGTTTGTCATCATGGTGCTGAGAATGGAACCCAGGGCTTTGTACAAGCCAGGCAAACGCTGTCCACTGAGCTGCACCCCAGCCCTCCGGCCCTCTCCATGCTTCAGAGACGAGAGGGAAGCACAGCTCCCCTCCCTCCCTCCCTCCTGCCCACTCAGTGCTCTTCAGAGAGGCAGGTCCAGAGACCAGAGCATGGCTTCCAGAACCTTCTGCACCCTACAGCCCAGCAAGGACTCAACTTCCTCCTCTAAAACTAGGAAAATAGTTTTACTTACATCACAGTGGCTTTTGCAAAGTATAAATGAGAAGATGCACGTAAATCTTTGAGCACAGTGCTGGCAGAAAGTGAGCAGCTATACCTGCTCTCCTGACTCACCAGTGGGCCTCACAGAGGCGACGCCCAGAAGAATATTGGAAACTGAGTGGTCCAAGACCCCCGCTAATACATGAGAAAGCAGAGACCTGGAAAGATAAGTTATTCTCCTACCTTGCAGCCACTGGTTAGCATAGGGGAGAACCTACGTGCACTGACCCACAATCCAGTGTCCACATCCCCTCGTGCCCTCGATGCAGTTTTCTTTCTCAGTGTGTCCCTTTTCTATCAGCCACAAAGCCATCTTGAAAGTGGACTTGGTGCTGCTCTGTGTTCAGCTAAAAACTGTACACACTTAAATGCCCAATGAGCTGATTCACTTTCCAGAGAGACCTATCTGACTTAGATTACATTTCGCTCAGTATTTCCATACCTGGGCATAAAACATCCTTTCCTTTCTATCTTCTTTTTCTCCCCCATAGCCCTGTGTATACTCAACAGGGCCTCATCTAAAACATTTTGGCATCTAAGAGCTTAGGACAGCTCGTGGGGTGGGGCTTCCCGTTGGCCCCACCCCTGCTTGGCCTCCTGCCCTCCACCCCTCTGCAGCGAAGGTGCTGGCTGGGGGGCCTATGAGTCGTCTCAGGCCCACACCACCCGGTCCCAGTTACAGGGAAACAATGCACCTGAGACACTTCTTGCAGCTGATTTGAAGAAATGTTGCTTCTGCTCTGGAGATGAAGTTGCTAAATTGGTTTTCTTTTTTTTTTTTTTTTTTTGTGGAACCGGGGATTGAACGTGGGGGGCTTCTACCTCCGCGCTACACCCCCGGCCCGATTTTTTATACTTTATTTTGAAACCGGGTCTCACGAAGTTGCGGAGGGCCTCACTAAGGTGAGAGAGAGAGAGAGAGAGAGAGACAGAGAGAGACAGAGAGAGAGCTGAGGCTGGCCGCGAACCCGGATCCTCCGGTCTCTGCCTCCCAAAGTACTGGGATTACAAGCGTGCGCCACCACACCCAGCTGCTAAATTGGTTTTCTTACCAGGATTCTCATCCAGTGACTGGCGCTTCCTGTCTCAAGGCAAAGCTTTAGGATCCAGTCCTGAGTGACTGGAATTCAAGAAAACCCCCAGTAAGTTTATTGAATTCTGGGGTGAAAAACCATGCGTAGAGGGAGCGCCATAGTTCATGAAAAGTGCGTTAGCCAAATTTCTGTCACTGAAACAAAATACCTGGGAGAATCAACTTAAAAGGAGGAAAGACTTTGGGTCACAGTCTCAGAGGTTTCAGTTGCTGGTTGTTTGGTCCCGTTGCTTTGGTTGGTGGCAAAGGTCCAGTGTCGATGGTGGGACAGCTTAGGGGCAGAGGCAGAAAACCCCTCTATCATCAGTTCAGTCTAAGGCTCAAGCATTGCCCTGCTCGTCTGACCCGCAGAAAAAGTGCTCCATTCATAAGCTGATATGTTCCATAGTTTATTGGAAGGAGAGTCGATTAAAGTGGTTTGATTGTGAGCAGACAGTGGATGAGAAGCCTGTACTTACTACCTTCATTTGCATTATCTTGAAGGAAGCAAGGCAGGTGGTAGAAAACCAGAGGGTTAGCGGTGATGCACTGGAAAGTTTCTGATTTTGAGTCTGCTGGTGCAACCAACGCACAGCAGGTTCCATTGGGGCGAATGCTAGACGTGCCCAAAGCAGAATACACACACGTCCTTCCGCGTCCTCCAGCGTGTCTGCGTGGAGGGTTGACTGTGTCCCTGGGGTGACCTTCTCAAGTGGGGACCCTGCCTTGTGACTCCCGCACAGCCCCAGGGACACGTTTCAGCTGGAGAGAGCATCTGCTCAACAGTTGGAATCAGCCAAGCAGCTCATCATTCTCGTCGCCGGGTCATTCTTAGCGTCTCTGATCTTCTGCCCTGGGAACCATGTGCCCCATGACGTCTTGCGTTGGGATGAAAACACTCTGCTGCAATAAAGTAGTATTTATGTTGCTGTTTCTTGAGCTCGCTTGAGGCCCCCACTTGCTACGTTGGTGGGCTGCTACAGGGTCTTTGCCAGCGAGGCACCTCTGCGCTATCCAGTCGTGGGTTCTCCCACTTGGTGATTTGTTGACACATGATGTGGCTCTTTGGTGGCTCAGTATCCTTGGTTGCCTTCCCCTTTCCTCTCGCTTGGACCTCCCCTTTTCCACAGCCTCATTTATTATTTTCCCCTTATATAGAGCTAATATGTCTTCACAACATGCATGTGAATTTCTTTTTTTTTTCTTTTTTTGGCATTGGGTATTGAACCCAGGGGCATTCTACCTCTGAGCTACACCCCCAGCCCTATTTTTTATTCTTAATTTTGAAACAGGGTCTCACTAAATTATGGAGAGCCTCACTAAGTAGCTGAGGCTTGCGGCGAACCTGTGATCCTCCTGTCTCAGTCTCCCAAGTACTGGGATTACAAGCGTGCGCCACCACGCCCAACTTCTTTTTTTAAATATACTTTTATTGGTGCCTTGTAATGATATATCATAATAAGGTATAGAATGATAGGAACATACACGCACACAGCACTTGGTGTGTTTCCCTCCGAATCCCACCCCACGCCCTCCCCTCCCCCGCACATGTCATTGAGATTGGTATTGATAATTTTGTATATGTACAGAGCGTTTCTTGAACTGTTTCCTTCATCAAGCCTCCTTCCCCCTCATACTTCCTTTAAACCCTCTCCATGGCTCCGCTGGAGTCTCTCCTCCTTTATCTGAAGTCCCTTTTGGACCCAATATCTCTCTAGCTTCCACATATGAGAGAAAACATAAAACTGTTCACTTTCTGAGACTAGCTAATCTCATTTAGCATAATATTCTCTGGTTCTATCTATTTGCCCACAAATGACATAATTATGTTCTCTATGGTTGAGTAAAATTCCACTGTGTGTATATACCACAGTTTCATAATCCATTCGTCTGTTGATGGACACGTAGGCTGGTTCCATAGTTTGGCTATTGTGAATTGTGCTGCTATAAACATGGACATGCATATATCGCTATAATATTCTGACTTTGATTCCTTTGGAAAGATACCCAGGAGTGGTACGCATGTGAATTTCTGATATAAAGCTGAATAAAGCACAAAAGGGAGGCAGACCTCCTGGTTCAGATGAACCAAAAGAGAGAAATTAATGCCAAAGTCTGTAGAGATTACTCCGCTGCTGCATCCCTCTGAGATGCTACTGCTACGCTGTTCTTGGGGGTGTGATCACGGAGCGCAAGCGGTGCTTACGTGGCCAGCTCTGGGGTGGTGCCAAAGCCCAGACCTCCCACAGAAGACAACCCTTGCTACCTGCGCCAACACGCCCTCTTGTACTGTAGGCTGGTCTCTGAACATCGAGTGACCTGACCGCAAGGTCTGGGTCAGCCTGCAACAACCACCCATCTCCTATATAGAGCCGGGCTGCCCAGCAGACCAGCGACTGTAGGAGGACAGGCAGCAGGCTGTCTCCTCCTCACGCAGAAAACATCCGATGACTTTTGCTGTGCGGCTTCCCTCTTACAGAATCATTCGGATCCATTGGTTGATCCACTCTAGGGACGTCTTGTATCCCTGAGATACCTTGATCTGATCTCTGTTACACACTTATAAACTATTGGGAGACCATTCTTTGAGAACGATCTTATTTGCAATTAAATGCATTGTAGTTGATAAGGGATGAGGGGAAGCAGGAGTGCTGGAGGGGGCGGGGCAAGATGGAATTAAAACTGATGATCAGGGTGGAACCGGGCTGGGCCCGTGGGTCGCGGGTCGCTCACGGACGCCTTGGTTCTGGTCGTTCCCTGTGCATGCCCCTGTTCTCTGCACCTTGAAACAAGGTGAAGTACTGCCTCTGAGCTAAGGAGATTGCCATCTGATGATGGAAGTTTTTCATAAACGCATAACAGACTAAAGTCATAAGAGACTGAGGAAAAGATGCACATAGACAACCAGGAAAGACAGAGCACACCACCTCTAATGAGACGCATATAGTAATGGCAGGTCCCAGAAGACAGGGCAGCAAGGAAAGGACAATTACCTTTGCTCAAAGCTCAGCGAGGCTGGGAGGAAAGCTCGTAGGGGCCAGCGTGGCAGGACCACCCTTAGAAAAGCAGGTGGCGTGATGTTGAGAAGCACGTGAGCAGGTGGGCAGCTGAGGGAGGTGGCATAGCGACCAGCAGGGAGGGCCCGCCAGGATGCCATGACACAGGGCTCCCTGAGGCAGTGAGGCAGGAGACAGCAAATGGAGCTGCTGGTCCCCAAGGACCTCTGCTGGGATGCAGAACCAACACGAGGATTCGGAGAGATAGGGCAAAGGGGATTCAGACGCCCGCATCGGCTTTCTCTGTAAAGTAGGGACCAAGGATATTTTCTGAGGACAAGTGAGTGGGGACAAGGATTAGAAGTTGAGCAGACTAGAAAAGACTTAGAATAAACACACTGAAAAATATGATTACTAACTAGTCAAATAACAATGAATAGAAGGGAACATGGAGTTTCCATGACTGGAGCCCAAAGACCCTAGTTTGAACTTTCCCCTGTGTGCTCAACCACCTACAGGAGACAGAAGGACCAGGGCAAGAGGAGCAGGCCCAGGGAGAGTGAACGAACAGAACCAAGGCAGCAAGGAGAGAGCCACCGCCATGGGCCGCAAGGGCCCCTTCAAATAGACCGCAGCGGTGTCTATAAAAATCGGTACAGCATCGTTAGCAACTAAGTGAAATTATTGGGGAAAATCATTCAAATTCAGCTGGAATGCCTTAAGAACCTGTTTTAGGAATTTGGCGACGGCCCACCTAATTTAATTTGAATCTCCAAACCCATAGGATAAAATAGGAGAATATACTATTTATGCAAAGAACCTTTAGGGTAATATATTATTCTGTCAGCTGTACGGTAACGTTTGTCTCCACTGCCTCATTCATAATGAGCTCAACGGGCACAAGACCAAATTGCATAGTTCTGAGGAAAATATAAACACACGCATGTAAACAGTATCTCCATAAAGCATAGCATTTGACAAGTTCCCCCTAAATAATTCACGCGTGCTCCGCCCAAGCACAACCCTATGCAATTCAACCCAAATATGTACACCCAGGCTTTATATTTCAAAATGTGCCACTATTGACAGAATCTGGTCTGTTCGTTTAATGTTAAGGCTTAGTCTTTCTCAGACTATGTTGCTTACATAAAACATTTTGGGACTCCCAAAGATGATGCCACTGCAGTGATTCACTGATACATTTAAAACAGACTATATTTGGTCAAGGAAGACTCATTAGCTGAGCTGTCACTGAAATGGTTGTCAAAGGGGCCCAGCTGTGAGGTGAGGCAGGCAGTCAGAAGAGGAATCGTGAGCTTCGGGCCTGGGAGAGTTGGAGATCCAGGAAGGATAGTGAGGACAGAGGGAAGGAAGAGAGGTTTCTATGCGAGGGAGGCAGGGAGAGAGGAGGCCGAGAGTAAGGAGACCAGAGATGATGTTTGGGGGGGATCCCACATTCACGTGGAGCACAGATCCTAGGAACCAGAGGTCCCAGTGTGAATGGGGGAGCTGGCCCAGATGGAGGGGAGTCCTTTGGAACAAGTGGGCTGAATGGCCATGGGTGTGATTTTCCCTCTCCAGTTTCTCCTTCTTAAAATCACCAGGCATGGTGGCGCACACCTGTAATCCCCAGCCACAGCAACTTAGGAAGACCCTGTTTCCAAATTAAAAAATAAAAAGGACTGGGGGTGTAGCTTGGAGGTAGAATGCCCTTGGGTTCAATCCCCAGCACCAAAAAAAAAAAATCACTAATCTTCCCAATGCCAAATCTGAGCCAAACCGTTCCACATTTAATAAGCACCAACTTGACCATTTATTCCACTGATAAAGGCCTTGCTCATCCTCCAAGCCTCCACTCAAGCACTGACCTCCTTCGAGAACCTTCCTGGGATCCCAGGCAAAGTCTGGCATTCACTTTCCCACAGCCCCATAAACAGGTACATTGGTGTCTACTGAATATATTGCTCTCTGTGGCAAATGTCCACATGACCAATTCTCTTCCAAACTACAAGGCCCTTGAGGACAAGAGTCATATTTATTCAGGTCTGTGCCTCAGACCTGCACATCGTTTGTTCTCAACTAGTTAATATGTAGGAGCAGAGGTTCTTAAACAGGGATGAACCGATGGATCTTCTGGGAGATTCCAAGCCCTGATAGCCCCAATCTCTGGGCTGCATGTGTGCAGGTCACCGGCCATTGATTGAGTCATGTCTGCCAGGGATGAGCAGGGAGCAGCAGGCCAGAAGGACAGCTTCCACCATGAAGGATGATATCCAGGGAAAGAGGGCACTGTGTGCTAAGGTGTAGAGGCAGGAGGGAGACTCGGTGTCTGGAGAATGAGCCTATGGTTGGTTCTGATGAGAGAGAGAAAGTGCTGGAAGGGAGCACTGTGGCCAGATCATGTAGACCCTGGATGACATTCACATTTTACTGGTTTGCTGGTGCAGAACAAGTGAAGGTTGTGAACTGGAAAATCCATGGGTTCAGCACCAGTCCTTGGCTTCCTTTATTTTTTTTTTAATCCATGAATTTTTTGTGGCACTGGGGATTGAACCCAGAAGCAGGCTACCTCCAAGCTACACCCCCAGCCCTTTTTTATTTTGTATTTTGAAACAGATACTAAGGGCCTCGCTAAGTAGCTGAGGCTGGCCTCGAACCTGCGACCCTCCTGTCTCAGCCTCCCAAGTACTGGGAATACAGGCATGTACCACCACACCCAGATGGTCCTTGGCTCTCTATACTGAACAAAAAGGGGGTGATAATAAGGATAATAAAAGCTAGACGCATACTAGGCCCTGCCCACGGGCTTTGCAAGAATTAATTCATCTCATCTTCACACCTATCTTTTGGGTAGATCCTATCACTTTCCTCATTTTCTAGATGAAGAAGCTGATGTGAAAAGATGTTAAGGGACACGTGGAGGTCATGTCGCTTATAGGTGGTAGAGCTGGGATTTGCTAGTGGTCTGGCTCAAGGGGCGATGCTCTGAATCACTTCCTGAGTGGTACCTCTCCCAAAACTGAAAAACGAGCAGAGTGGTTAGGAGATGGTAACAGGGAGAAGCAAAGGAAGAGAGAGGTGACTAAGAACAAATAAATAAGCCGGGTGTGGTGGCGCACCCCTGTAATCCCTGTACTTGGGAGGCTGAGACAGGAGGATTGCAGGTTCTCTCTCAGCCACCCTCAGCTACTTAGCAAGACCCTGAGAAACTTACCAAGATCCTGTTTCAAAATAAAAATAAAATAGGGCTGGGGTGTGGCTCAGAGGTAGAACACCCCTGTGTTCAATCCCCAGTACCACACTCACAAACACAAAAAAACCCACACACAAACAAAAAAATAAATACAGACTTTCAAGATTATTATTTCATGTTTGTTAAAATCTGATAAGTAATCCAGTCATGGTGGTGCATGCCTATAGTCCCAGTACTTGGGAGGCTGAGACAGGAGGATCACAGGTTCAAGGCCAGCCTCAGCAATTTAGCAAGACTTCAGCAATTTAGTGAGACCTTGTTTCAAATTTTTACAAAGGGCTGGGGGTGTAACTCAGAGATAGAATGCCCCTGGGTTCAACTTCCAGTACCAAAAAAAAAATACCTGATAAGTAATTCAAAAATATCTGTCCTGGCCAGGCGTGGTGGCGCACACTTGTAATCCCAGTACTTGGGAGGCTGAGACCGGAGGATCCGGGTTCGCAGCCAGCCTCAGCTACTTAGTGAGGCCCTCCGCAACTTAGTAAGACCCTGTTTCAAAATAAAGGATAAAAAATAGGGCTGGGGGTGTAGCTCAGAGGTAGAATGCCCCTGGGTTCAATCCCCAATACCACAAAAAAAAATCTTTGTTGAATTTGGATAGTCAGTAAGAATGATTATTTATTTATTTATTTAGTGGTCCTGGGGATTGAACCCAGGGGAATTCTACCTCTGAGCTACATTCCCAGTCCTATATTCTTTTTTTTTTTTCAAATACGGTCTCACTTAGTTGCAAAGGGCATTGCTAAGTTGCTGAGGCTGGCCGCTAACCTGTGATCCTCCTGCCTCAACCTCCCAAGTACTGGAATTACAAGCGTGTACCACCACACCTGACAAAAATGACTCATTTTAATCTGTTTGGCAAGTGAGGAAATGCACACCGATGTTATAAGAATCTCTCTCCTAACTATTGAGCCATCAGTTTGTCCGATGGGACCAATCCCGCACCTCTAGTCACCAAATAACAACAACTCAAGCAAGAGGAGCATGTGGACGGGCACCCAGGCTGTGTTTGTGCTAGGCCTCCTCCAACATCCGAGACAGACACTCGGCAGGAAGATATGGGAACACAGAGATAAAGAAAGTTAAAGAGAGGGATCCAGAAGAAAAAACAGACTGAAATACTTCAGCTATCTTTGAAAATGACCAGAAATCTAAAACCATAAAACATTTTCAAACTTGCAACTGAAATGGGGGGGTCGTGATGAATGAAAGCATGCCGAGAGCATGACCTAAGCCGGCCTGGTGTCCTGCGGAATGCTGAAGGGCTCCGTGCAGGGAAGAGCCCCATCTGGACGCTTTGGAGAGGGGCCTCGCTGACCTCACGCTCCCTCCCTGAGCTCATTTTGGACAGCTTCATGGATAAGCAATCATGTTTGATGTGCTGCTTTTAATATCTGCCCTGTTTTCTTCTCTTGGCATGATCTCCTGATTATGAGATGCATCCCAGACTTCCCTGGAAGGCAATTTCAGGGCTCTCTCGTTTTGTCATTCTGCTTGTTTATCCGTAGACTCTTCAGAAGTCGCCTCTGCCAGTGATTTTGCCACGAATCCTCATGGGTAGCTGTCATGAAGACTGGCCAGTAGGTCACCCTGCTGTTTCCCCTTCCTTCTGGGAACACAGCCAGCCTCCCTTGCTAGTAGGTGCACCCTGTGTTCTAGGGTGTGGATGAGTTCTAGGTGAAAGAATGTGGGCAGAATCATGTCTGCCAGTCTTGGGCTGGCCCGTCAAACTCTACCAGATGCGGTAGTGAGTTCTACTTGGCTTGTGTTGTTTGAGGTACCAGTGAGACCTCCAGTATGTGGATTTGAGAAAGGTCTGAACTTCAGATAGAATCATTGACAGAGATGTGATTATCCAGAGACTAGAGAATGAGAAAAAGACCGAGGACAGATCCCTGAAGACCCCGAGCAATTAATCAGTAAGACTATCCCAAGAAACCCAAGATGAATTTGAAGGGGGAACAAGAAAAAGGAAAGCAGGGTGAAATTTCATGAAAATTAAAGGACGGGAGAGTTTCCAGGAGGCTTCAACCAGCAGCAACAACTGTCCTACAAGTCCTGTGGGATGAGGAAGAGCAGCAGCTGCCAGGTCTGCAGGTGTCAATCCACTGGTGACGTCTGTCGGCTTCTAGTTGGGGCGGAGGAGCCAAGGCTCAGGAGTGTGGCATAGTCTTCAGGCGTCTGAGGACTGCATGAAAAGACAGCAGTGTAGACAGGATGTGTAGATTCCTGATGTTTATGAGGGAGAAGAAGACTCTACAGAGACAGAAGAACAGTACCCGCAAAGAAAGGCATTCTAATGGGAAGACAAAGCAAATTAGAAATTAGGTCTACATCATCTTCCCAATTTGGGGATGATAGGAAAAAGGGTGAATGAAAAGCAGGAGAGAACACGCATATATAAAGCAAAATCTGAAAAGCAATATAGGAAAATGTTAAAGGTGATTATCTTCGGCAGCAGTTTTGTATGTAGAGTTTTTCTTCTTTGTGTGTCTCTTTCTAAAGTTTCTTCAGTGAACTTTGTGTTACATTTTTGTTTTAGTTAGTTTTTTTCATTGCTGTGATCAAAATGCCGGACAAGTACAACTTACAGGAAGAAAGGTTTATTTGGGGCTCATTGTTGCAGAGGTCAGTCCATGGTCAGCCAGCTCCAAGATAGAAACCTGCCATGACAGCGCTTCAGGGCATGGTGGAGAAGAAACAGCTGCTCTCAGCTTATGGTGACCAGGAAACAGACAGAGAGAGAGGAGGAGGGGGCCAGAGATATATAGAGTCCCCAAGGCCACGCTCCCAGTGAGCCACCTCCTCCAGCCATGCTCATCTCCAAACCTGGCTAAATAGCCTAACGCCTGAGTTTTGAAGAACATTTTTAATCCAAAGCATAACAATTTGTAACACGGACTTTGTTTTGTTTTGTTTTTTGATGAGAGATGCTTGTTTATAAGCAAACCAGGAAAGAACCAGCCAGAGGCAAGAGGAAGGAGAAGGAGCAGCTCCTAAGGGCAGAAGGAACACAGGAATCTAGGCTTTCACCCAACACTTCACTTTCTCCATTAGACTGGAGGCAAGGACACCAGCTGAGGAAGAAGAGGGGAGGCATGGTGTGAGGGGTTCAGAGCTGGGGGGCTGAGAGAAACGCAGAAGCACAGGTCAGCACTCCACACCCCACCTCCACCATCACCAGCACCACCAAGAACCAGGGCTCTCTTTCCAGCATCTTCATAGTTTGATTGTCCTACCTGTCTCCTCAGTCTGGGAAGACTTCCTGTCCGGAATCTGTCCTCCTCCCTTCCTCCTATAAAAATTAATTTTCCAAAACAGAAATAATTTTACTGTCAGTCCATATGTGACCCAGTCCAAGCTGCCACCCTTCCCCAGCATGCCAGTGGAAAATATCCATGAATTAACTGCACATGTCGCTGATGGTGACTATGAACTAATGTCCCTGCTGGTGAAAAACTGTATTTTAAGATTTCTAGAACCATGTGCTTTAACCGACGGGTGGGCACTTCCAGCTCCGTGGCACTCGGGTAAGAATCATTTTTTATTTTTTTTTTTTTTGCAACAGAAAAGAAAGAGTTGTTCCAGTTTTCTTTAAAGCCACCATTCATGCAATGATCCTGTTGTCTCCATACGAGGCCAGCCACATGGATAGGTGGAGTCTAAATGCTCAGCCATTACAAAGTTAAACCAATAGAAAAATTTAAAACGGCATAAGAAAAGAATACATCCATTAAAAATGCCTTTCAAGTACCAGGAAAAGACAAAAGTGTCTGAAGAAACACAAAGACTGAGCGTTTGCTAGCAGCAGACCTTCACTCAAGGAAATTCTTAAGGATATACTTCAGGAAGAGAGGATATTATCCCAGATGGAAAGAATGAGACACAAAACGAAATGAAAGCAAAGAATGGGCAAACGGTCAATAAGTCTAGAAAAACACTGATACATAAAAGGAGAAGAAGAATGAGATGATATAAATAATAATGATGATGTTCTTGGGGAGTCATTTCAAAAGATAGAGTGCACAATAATAAAGGAGAGAGAGTGGGAGGGATGAGGATTGAGGAAGAAACATTTCAGATAATGCTACATCCATGTATGAAGGTGTCGCTATCAACCTCACTAATATGTACGGGGAGAAGGAGAGGGGACAGCAGGGTGAGGTGGGAAGGAAAATACACCAGGTGCTGTTGCATATAGATTTGTATAACTTTGAATCTCACTATGATGTAAAATACAATGCACCAATAAAAGTATGAAAAAAAGAATCCACAATAACAAGAGGATGAAGTTAGAAGGGAATGGTAGAAACCGAAGCATTTTAAGGGCTTCATCTTATTTGGTAAGAGAGCTTAGCTATTGATGAGCTTTATTCTTTGATAAATTAATTATGCATATTATATTCTATGGGAGCCATGAAAATCACAAAAATAGAACATATAACTTAAAAGTATATAGGAACAAGTAAAATGAGAAAAACTAAGCTGAGTGTGGTGGCACACACTTGTAATCCCAGTACTTGGGAGGCTGAGGCAGGAGGATAGCAGGTTTGCGGCCAGCCTCGGCAGCTTAGTGAGGCCCTCAGCAACTTAGTGAGACCCTGTTTCCTGTTTCAAAATAAAAAGAATAAAATAGGGCTGGGGATGTAGCTTGAAGGTAGAATGCCTCTGGGTTCCATCCCCAGTACCACAAAAAGAAAAGAAAAACTAACCAATCCATTCAAAAGAAGACAGGACAGTAATGGGGATGTGATAGGATAAGTAGAAATCACAAAGTAATACAACAGTATGATATCTATGAACCCACACATATCTATCATTTTAATAAATGCATACAGACTCATTTCTCCAGTTAAAAGACAAGGATTGAAAGGTAAATCTTAAAGACATACATCAAAAACATATGAGAATAGAAGCATTAAAGGAAAGGGTAAAATACACATATGCAAGTGAACATGAGTAAAACACTTGTACTTACAATACTTTAGGGGGAAAATGGACTACAAAGCAAAAAGCATTGCTGGTGGCAAAGTGGGCCAATATATAATGACAAAAGGTCTGATTTGGCAACAAGTTTAAATAATTCTAAACTATTATACATTTAATCACAAGCCTTCAAAATATAGAAAGCAAAAACAGAAAGAGAATATAAAAAGATAACTCTACCCACTGCAGTAGATTTTCATGTAACACTCTCAGAAATGGGGAGTCCAAGCCTTCAAATGGATCAGTAAAGACATTAAAGATGTGAGAACAAAAGAATTCGACAGCTGGGCCTATGGGCAGATAGAACGCTGCACCCAATAGCTACTCAGAATAGTTAAAAAAGCTTACCAGATACTGTACCATAAACCAAGCTGCAACACATTTTAAAGGGTTGACATTGCACATAACACATTTTTTAGCATTATTAATGAAAATCAACAACAAAGATACTAAATTACTGAATCCTTGGAACTAAGGAACACTTCCAAATAATTTATAGATCAAAGCAGTCAAAATGGAAATTGGGAATATTCTAACTGAATAATGATGAAAACACTTAATATCAAAAACTTCAGCCCAGCATGGTGGCGCACGCTTGTAATCCCAGTACTTGGGAGACGGAGACCGGAGGATCTGGGTTCACGGCCAGCCTCAGCTACTTAAAGGTGAGGCCCTCTGCAACTTAGGGAGACCCTGTTTCAAAATAAAGAATAAAAAATAGGGCTGGGGTGTAGCTCGGAGGTAGAATGCCCCTGGGTTAAATCCCCCCAGGACAGAAAAAAAAAACTTCAGGATGCAGCTAAAGTGGAAATTCTTGGCCTTAAACATTTAGATTAGTAAAGAAGAAAGGCTGAATCCTGATGATGTAAACATACATCTCCAGATATTAGAAAAAGAACTGCAAAATAAATTAAGCAGAAAGAAAGGAGGCGATAAAGATAAGAATAAAAAAAAGTTATAAAAATAAAAAGAAGCATACAACAGAGAGGAACAAAGTAAGCCCTTTGAAAAGTCTAATAAAATGGCAAACTCCTGAAGAAGATTGATAAAGAATAGAAGAGCCAAAAACACAATTAGGGACATTGCTTCAAGTGTTACCAATATTTAAAAACATAAGAGAATATAGAAATAACTTCATACAGCCGGGCATGGTCGTGCACGCTTGTAATCCCAGTACTTGGGAGGCTGAAACTGGAGGATCCAGGTTCGTGGCCGGTCTCAGCTACTTAGTGAGGCCCTCCGCAACTTAGCAAGACCCTGTTTCAATATAAAGAATTAAAAAATAGAGTTGGGGGTGTAGCTCGGAGGTAGAATGCCCCTGGGTTCAATCCCCAGTACTAAAAAAAAAAAAGAGAGAAAGAAAGAACTTCATACAAATAAAACATAACATGGATGAAATGATCAAATTCCTAGGAAAGTATAACTTGCCAAAACTGAGTTAAGAATAAATGGTACACCTTAATGATCCAATAATCATTACAGAAATTAAATCACTCTCCTTCCCCCCTTCCCTCTAGAGACTGGGGCGAGTAGAGAGAGGGAGTGATAGGGAAAGATTGTGTTTCTTTTTTTTTTTTTTTTTTTGCGGTACCGGGGATTGAACGCAGGGGCGTTCTACCTCCGCGCTACACCCCCGGCCCTATTTTTTTATACTTTATTTTGAAACCGGGTCTCACGAAGTTGCGGAGGGCCTCACTAAGTAGAGAGAGAGAGAGACAGAGAGAGAGCTGAGGCTGGCCGCGAACCTGGATCCTCCGGTCTCTGACTCCCAAAGTACTGGGATTACAAGCGTGCGCCACCACGCCCGGCGAAAGGTTGTGTTTCTGTGTCTGGGTGATTCCATGAGCACGATGACCTCCAGTGCCATCCATGTTGCTGCAAATGACAGGGTATCATTCTTTCGTATGGCTGAATAATATTTCAGTGTGTAAATCTACCACATTTTCTTTCTCCATTCATCCACTGAAGGGCGTCTGGGTTGATTCCATGCTGTGGCTATTGTAAATGGTGCCACAATAAGCAGGGGAGTGCAAGTTTCTATTTGGTAATGATTTCATCTCCTTTGGACATGCACCCAGAAGTGGAATGGCTGGATCTTATGCTAGTTCTATTTTTAGTTTTTTGAAGACCCTTCAGACTGTTCTCTATAATGACTGTACTAATTCACACTCCTACCAATAGTGTAGAAGAGTTCCCTTTTCTCCACCAGCATTTTTTTGTTTTTTGGCTTTCTGGCGATGGCTATTCTAACTGGGTTGAGATGATATCTCATCATGGTTCTGATGTACAATTTTCTTTTTTTGTGTGGAACTGGGGATTGAACCCAGGGGCATTCTACCTCCAAGCTACACCCCCAGCCCTAATTTTTATTCTTTATTTGGAAACAGGGTCTCACTAAGTTGCAGAGGGCCTCACTAAATAGCTGAGGCTGGCTGCGAACCTGTGATCCTCCTGTCTCGGTCTCCCAAGTACTGGGATGACAAGCGTGCGCCACCACGCCCAGCAATTTTCTGATTAGTGAGACTGAGTGTTCTATCGTGTTCTTTTTGACCATTTGTATGTCTTCTTTGAGAAGTGTCTGTTTAGTTATTTAGCATGTTTTTAATTGGATTGTTTGTTTGGAGGAGTTCAGCTTTTTTAGTTCCTATGTATTCTGGATATCAATCCCTTTGCCGGATGCAGAGCTTGTAAATATTTTCTCCCACTCTGTAGGCGGTCTCTTCACTCTGTTGATGGTTCCCTGTGCTGTGCAGCAGCTTCTTAGTTTGATGTCATCCCATTTGTCTATTTTTACTTTTGTTGACTGTGCCTTTGGGGCCCAATCTAAAAAATCATTGCCTACACCAATGTCCTGAAGTGTTTCCCCTTTGTTTTACTGTAGTTGCTTCATAGTTTTAACGTTTAGGCCTTTGATCCATTTTGAGTTGATTTTTGTGTGCAGTGAGAAGAAAGGATCTAGTTTCATTCTTCTGCATATGTACATCCAGTTTTGCCAGCACCATTTATTGAAGAGGCTGTCTTTTCTCCACTGTATGTCCTTGATGCCTTTGTCAAAAATCAGCTGGCTGTATGAATGTGGATTAATTTCTGTGTTCTTTATTCTGCTCTATAGGTCTACATGTTTGTTTCTATGCCATACCATTTTAGTTACTGTTGTTATGTAGTATGTTTTGAACTCAGGTTCTGTGATGCTTCCAGCATTGTTTGTTTTGTTTTGTGGGGAGTTGTTATTTTTGTTGTCATTGTTTAATTTATTTTAGTGTTATTGCTCAGGATCACTTTGGTTCTTGTTTTTTGGGTTGTGTGTGGGGGGGGTGGGTGTGTGTGTGTGATTCCATATTAATTTTTTTGTGTGTGGTACTGGGGATGGAACCCAGGGGCATTCTACCTCCAAGCTACACCCCCAGCCCTATTTTATTTTTTATTTTGAAACAGTATCTCACTAAGTTGTGGAGGGACTCACTAAGTTGCTGACACTGGCCACAAACCTGCGATCCTCCTGTCTCAACCTCCCAAGTACTGGGATTACAAGTGTGTGCCACCCCACCAAACTTCCATATGAATTTTAAAACTGTTTTTCTATTCTGTGAAGAAAGTCATCATTCTTTTGATGGTAATTGCATTGAATCTATAGATTGCATTGAGCAGTATGGTTTTAACAATATTGATTCTTCTAACCCATGAGCATGGTACATCTCTTCATTGTGTGTATGTGTGTGTGTGTGTGTGTGTGTGTGTGTCCTCTATAATTTCTTTAATCAATCTTTTATAGTTTTTATTATAGCAGTCATTCACTTCCTTGGTTAAGTTTATTTCTAAATACTTTTATGTGGTTATCATGAATTGGATTGCTTTCTTAATTTCTTTTTCAGCAAGTTCATTATTGGTATATAAAAGTGCTACTTTTTGTATGTTGATTTTGTATCCTGAAACTTTACTGAATTCATTTATAAGTTCTAACAATTTTTATGTACCCTGAAATGTTATGGAATTCATTCATAAGTTCTAATAATTTTTTATAAGTTCTAACATGGTTTTTCATGCTCTCACTTTGTTGAGCTTTTTAGTTTGGTGAAATTCCACTTACCTGTTTTTCCTTCAGTTATCTGTTCTTTTGGTGTCATGGCCCAAAAATTGTTGCCACCAATGTCAAAGGCTTCTTCCTTATGTTTTTTTCTCTTAGCTTATTTTCAGGTCCTACATTTAAGTGTTTAATCTGCTTTGAGTTGATTTTTGTACACAGTGTGAGATAAGGGTACTGCTTCTTGCCCCAAACCTTTCCCTGCTCTTATTCTTGACACAGTGGATAGTAGTAGCCTATTATATCCAGAGTCTTACCCATTATCTACCCAAAACACAAGTTGCTTTATCAACAAGGGCAAAGAGGATTGCATTTCTTAAATTCCCCATGAGATATAGAGAAATAATTTGCACTCCATCCTTCTAGTGCATCAAAGAATGAACAGATAGGAAAATTGTTTCATTCCCTATTAAAATAATCTGAGAATTCATTTGCTATCACACAAGGGTCATGAATAGTTACTTAAAATGATGGAGTGGGGACCATGGCACTACTGTCCCTTCTGCAGTTGGGATGGAATGATTTAGAGGAGGGGAGGGTGACCCAATGCTTGAAGCATAAACTCCTCCATCCCATGACTTGCTCTGGCAATGAAGGAAAGGTGGGTGAAAGGGAGATTCTTATGAAGGTCGTATTACAGAGTTTGGGGAAATTTTTTTACATAAGATTATATTCTTAATATTTTCTCATCATTAAATAATTTTCACTATTACTTGTAATGGCCTCCTAGTAATCTATATATGTATATAACTTAATTTTTATCAGCAAATAAAAATCCCTTCTTGTCAGATATTTTTATTGTTTCTTATTTCTGGCTATCATATGTTGTCTTGGTCCATTTTCTGTTGTTATAACTGAATGACACAGAATGGGTAATTTATAAAGAAGAGAGGTTAGCTTGGCTCCAGCTTCTGGAGGCTGGGAAGTCCAAGAGCATGGCTCTGGTGAGGTGGAGGCATCACATGGTGAGACAGAGCAAACGTGCTAGCTCGGGTCTCTCACCCACACATATCTTTTTATTTTTTTCCTTTGTGGTACCGGGGATGGAACCCAAGGGCACTCTATCTCTGAGCTACATCCCCATCCCTTTTAATTTTTTTTATTTTGAAACAGGATCTCACTAAATTGCTGACACTGGCCTTGAACCTGCAATCCTTCTGTCTCAGCCTTCCAAGCACTGGGATTATAGACATGCACCACCTTGCCCAGCTCTACCTCTTCTTGTAAAGCCGCTAATACCATCACGGGGGCGCCAACCTCATGAACTCATCTAATCCTAATTGTCTCCAAAGATCCCACTTTCCACTTTCAGATACCATTAACATATGAATTTGGAGATTTTCTTCCCAACATATTAAACCTCTGAGGAACACGTTCAAACATAGCCCCTGTGATACCTCAGTGATCATCCTTGTAAATAAATATGGCTTGCATTTGTGATTATTTTGTTTGAATGCATTCCTAGAAGTGAAACTGTCAGGTCATAGGATGTAAGTAAACTTAGAAAAAAAATTGATAAACATTACCAACATGCCCTTCAAAGAGTTTGTGCTAATTTACATTTCCACTCTCAAAAGGGAACAGTAGACTGTCATCCTAGAAAGGCAGGGTCTCCCTGCTCATGATCTCAAGTGAAGAGGATTTTAGGAGCAACTAGCAACAAACCTAGAAGGTCCCACATCCCTCTCAGGTTTGGTAATTCACTAGAATGACTCACAGATCTCAGGAAAATAACCTAATCACCACTACAGTTTTATTACCGAGGATGACAGCGAGGGCCAGACAAATGAAGAGACGCACTGGGTGAGGTCTGAAGCCCCCCCCAATCCCTCTCCCCATGGAATCAGGGGGTGTCACCCTCCAGTCATCAATGTCTTCACCAACCAGGAAACTCCACAGAGCCTCAGTATCCACAGTTTTTATTGGGATTCCACCATATAGGCAAGATTGACTAAATTGTTGGCTACAAGGTTCAACTCAATATCCATCTCCCCTCCCCTCCCAGAGATTCGGCTGACTTAAAGCCCCACCCCTCTAATCACAGTTGCTCTTTCTCATGTTCAGGCACCATCTTGAGCCATCTGATCTCTTAGGATAAACTAAGGTATGATTCTAGGAGCTCATGAAAACCAAAGATACTTCTTTTGCTCAAGAATTTCCAAATATTTATGGTCTCTCTCCCAGAAGCCAGACACAACCGGCACTCTAATTCTGTACTATATAATACTCTCCCTTTTTCTCTGTCCACCCCTGGGATCTGCAGGCACAGACAGGAAGCGGAGCATCCTCTCCCAAGTGGACCCGCACACTACACTTTAGCAGGGCGACTGCCTGCACAAAAGAAGATTAAGGAGGATCAGGAATCTCACAACCTGGTACCCAAAGTGTTCAGGATGTGATTGAAAATCACTGCTCAGAGCAAGAACCAGGAAGATCCCCACTTGAGTGAGAAAAGACACTCGACTGGCGCCGAGATGAAGCAGATCTTGGAAGGACTGTAAATTGCATCATTGCCCCAACTATAAACATAATGCAGACTGTTCTCTAACTGCAGAAAACCATAGTTACGGAAGTAAGAGAGGTATGAGAAATGGCTTTCAAGAAGCGGCAGTGTCAGCCATAGAGGTTTCTAGAATCAGGGTAAAGTTGAGGGGAGAAGGAGGGAAGCAAAAAAAAAAAAAAATCAAACAGTTGGAGCATTGCTAAACCCCTCCATTGGCCAAACTGGTCACGCAACCAGGAGGAAGCTGTGAGCCACCTCCCCCGGCTCTGGACAGCTCAGTGTCCAAGCCACCACCAATGTGAGGGGACAGTGAGGGCTCAGACAGGGGGAACAAGGCAATGCTCAGAGGCAACATGGACAGGGCAGAGACCTAAACAAGATGGTCAGAGGTGGGGAGAGATGAGGAACCAACCCTACCCACAGTGACTTGCTCAGGGCACAGGGGAAACATCCATGGTCACTTTTTTGAGAGACTCCCCTATGAGCCAAAATGCAAAAATCATTTTCCTCGGGGTGATTCAGCCTGGAGTGTGTGTGTGTGTGTGTGTGTGTGTGTGTGTGTGTGTGCGCGCGCGCGTGTGCATAGTATTTATAGTGCATGGACAATGGGTTGGTTTAGGGATGAATAAACAAGGTCATCGTCCCTCCTCAGATGTCTCACAATTTACTGGGCAGAACACACACACTAATACGTGTGATTCACAGCAGCTGTCACGACCTGGGAGCGTGCAGAGGAAGCGTGCATGATCTGACCCACCCACGGACTGCAGGGTGTGTGCAGAGCTGGGGAGGCAGCTTGCTGCCCGGGGCCCGGTTGCATAAACACTTGGTCCCTACCTGGCCAATGGAAGGGTCTTCACCATGTCTCGGTTTTTTTTTTTTTTTCATCCTTCCTCCTCAACTTTACCCTGATTGTAGAAACCTCTAAAGCTGACACGGCCACCCCTTGGAAACCGTGCTCCACAACCATCTTACTTCCACAAAGCTCTGCCCAGGAAAATCCTTCTGCGACAGTTTCAACATCCGCATCATCTTGGTGTCCGTGTCTGTTGCTCGACTTTTCTTGCTCGAGTGGAGGTTTCCCTGGCTCTTGGTAGGACAGGTGAGTTTCCAAGGTACCTGGACACTTTGGTATCAGGTTGCCAGGAGCTCCTGATCTTGGAAACACCCGCAGGCACAAGCAGTGTCTGAGCCACGCCCACAGAAAACCGCTTCCGGTCCAACTTCCTTTACAGGGACAGACACGTTACTACTCACGGGGATTTTCAAAGTGGGAAGGTCACAAGATTAGGAGGACTCGCTCTTCCCCTGAAAGGGCGGGCAGATATCATAAGGAAAAAACTAAGAACAAGCAACTTTAAATTCCCCAAGGCTTCTCAAGTTTGAAACACACGTGTTCCTCCAAGAAAAGCCTCCTGTTTCTTATTTCCATACCTCCAGCCCAGAAACCAGGGGACACAGGAGTCTGGCAGAGCCCTCGCTAAAGAGCTATTTATCATGACAAAGCCAGTTGTCCCGGCCACATGAAGTCATCTGGGCCTGAGGATGGGGGGCGACGTGCCTGGCTTCGAAGGCCCTGTCATTCCCTCAGCTATGAAATATTGTTTTGGCAAAAGGCACCCTCGGGAAGCCATCCAATCCCTGGCTCCCTCCAGTTCTGGTGAGCAAGCCATTCCCCCTTAGCCGCATCCCCTTTCCCTGGACACGCTCCGTGGGCATACTCTTCTTCTGAGGGAGGGCTGCTGCACCTCCTGACAAACAGGAAGGTGATCTGACCCCCTGGGGAAGAAGCCTGCGCTGTGCAGAGAGAGCAGGGACCTCAGCCCAGTTCACACCCCTGGGAAGAGCAGATGGCGAAAGCGGAGCTCGGGAGGCGTGCTCCGAGGGGCCCAGGCGCCCAGCTCTCTCCAAGCAGAATGACCCCGTGCATCCTGCCTGCTTGGACTTTTTCAGTTGACTGTACTCGAGAGCAAACCTGCCATGAAAAATGGAAAAAACCCATCTTAGAAATAAATCGGCGCCACACCCCAATTTCTGTTTCAGTCACTTTGCTGCATGGTCTGCCCTTGCTCGTGATGAGGTTGTAAGGGCCTGTGTTGCATGCTCTCCTAGGTCAAAGGTGAGGTGTGTTCTATGATAAAATGGGCCCCTTTTAGAGAATCCTAAGACTTGAGAGCTGGAAGGAAGTAAAAATCAACTACTCCAGTACCCTACCTTTATAGATGAAAAATGAGGCCCAGAGAGGTGAAGTAACTTGCACAAGCTAACACAGCAGTCCAGTTCAGAGCCAGGGACGGAGCTGAAGGCCCCCAGGATGCAAGACTCTTCTACCTCAGTGGCAGACTCTATCTTTTTTTTTTTTTTTTTTTGCGGTACCGGGGATTGAACGCAGGGGCGTTCTACCTCCGCGCTACACCCCCGGCCCTATTTTTTATGCTTTATTTTGAAACCGGGTCTCACGAAGTTGCGGAGGGCCTCACTAAGGAGAGAGAGAGACAGACAGAGAGACAGAGAGAGACAGAGCGAGAGCTGAGGCTGGCCGCGAACCCGGATCCTCCAGTCTCCGCCTCCCAAAGTACTGGGATTACAAGCGTGCGCCACCACGCCTGGCTAGACTCTATCATTTTTGTTTGAGCCTGATTTCAATTTTTTTTTTTGGCAGTACCAGGGATTGAACCCAGGGGCATTCTACCTCCAGGCTATACCCCCAGCCCTATTTTTTATTCTTTATTTTGAAACAGGGTCTCATTAAGTTGTGGAGGCCCTCACTAAGTAGCTGAGGCTGGTGGCAAACCCAGATCCTCCGGTCTCACTCTCCCAAGTACTGGGATTACAAGCGTGCGCCACCACGCCCAGCTATGTTTTGATTTTTAAAACAACAAAAAGTAGGGCATGGTGACACACGTTTGTAATCCCAGTACTTGGGAGGCTGACACAGGAGGATCTTGGGTTCGCAGCCAACCTCAGCTACTTAGTGAGGCCCTCCACAACTTAGTGAGACCCTGTTTCAAAAGAAAAAATTAAAATGCCTCTGGGTTCAATCCCCAGTACGACAAAAAAAATTAAAATTAAAAAATAAAATCTTGCGGGTACTTTTCTAAATGTCTCTGCTGCTTGGGAGCAAATAATATACTGTTTGAGAACTTAAGCCATCAAAATCTGAAGAATGCCTAACGTAACCTTATTCAAATGAACCAAAGGACTTCAGGCTTACAGATAGCTAGAATGGCATTTCAAGTCAATTTCAGGTTTGAGTTTGGTGCCATGAAAAAATATATCATATTTGTCATCTCCTTTTATTTATTCGGAGCCTAGGATTAGTCACAACCTCTTCACCCAGCACCACATCCTCAAACAGGAATCAATCAACTCAACATGGTGACGTGGGGCTGGTGTGCCAGATGTGCCGCTCACATTCTAGGCCAACGGTGCAAAGCCAGGACAGCCGTTACCAGATGGAACACACGTTCAACCTGACGTACAGCATGCACAAACAACACGCGGGCGGGTCCGGATTGTGTGTTTTCTATGAAGCTGAAATTATCAGTACCTGTACTCCCAGGAAGACAGTTTTCACATTTCCTAGCAAATATCTTATTTAGATAAAGAACAACTGCCCATGGAATAGAATTTCTTACTGCATCGGTTTTTGGAGATACTCCCCATCCCAAGCTTGCTATCAAAGGCACGGTATCTGTGGTGGGTTGATGATGGTCCCACAGAGAGAGGTCCACGCAGAACTTGTGAATGTGACCTTAATTGGAAAAAGAAATTCTGCAGATGTAATTAAATTTTAACATGCTTTTATTGGTGCATTGTAATTATACATCGTAGTGAGGTGCAAAGTGATACACACATGCATGCGCACGGTACTTGTTGTGTTTCCCTCGGATCCCACCCCGCTCCCCACCCCGTACATGTTAGTGACGTTGTTAATGATCCCTTCATATGTGGACATGGCATTATTTGAGCTGTTTCCTTTCTCAAACCTCCTTTTCCCCTCCCCACCTTCCTTCCCCAAACCCCTTCCACTGTCCTGCTGGTCTCTCTACTCGTTTATCTGAAGTCCTTTTTTTTTTTTCCTATTTTGTCTTTAGCTTCCACATATGAGAGAAAACACATGACCCTTGACTTTCTGCAGCTGGCTGATCTCACTTAGCATAATAGTCTCTAGTTCCATCCATCTTTCTGCAAAACGACAGAATTTTGTTCTTCTTTATGGCTGAATAAAATTCCATTGTGTGTATATACATTTTCTTTGTTCATTTATCTGCTGACAGACCCCTAGGCTGGTTCCATAATTTGGCTACTGTGAATCGTGCTGCTATAAACAGGAACATGCATGCACCAATTTCAGGATCTTGATATGAAGAGATAAACCTTGATTAGCTGGGCAGGCCCTAAATCCAGTGATGCGTCCTCATAAGAAGAGGGCTAGGGATGCATAGAGTGCTTGCCTAGCATACATGAGGCCCTGGGATGGGTCCCCAGCACCACAAAAAGAGAGAAGAGGAAAGCAGAAGAGAAGAGAAGGGAAGGGAAGGGAAGAGAAGAGG